>JAODAL010012980.1:0-93167 GCA_025379985.1 Phyllomedusa bahiana
GCTGGACCCCGTACCGGGGTGTTGTGCAGTGGGTGGCTTGTGGGGGGGTTTCCCGTTGGGGGGGTGTCACGGACCCCAGCCTCCCAACCCTCCGTTACGGCAGTGTGCGGGGCAAACCTTTCCCGGGTGTGGTGGGGTTGTTGCGGGCAGCAGGCGATGCCCGGTCTTTCGTCTCGATTTCCTGCTCGCTCTTTGCCCCGCAGAAAGGGGGAACTTGTACAGACGTGTGCGTTTCCCCCCACTCCAGGGTCCGGGTGCCAGGTGTATGGGCCGGGTGTCCGTATGCCGCGCTCCCCACAGCTAATTTCCGGGGGGTGCGAGGCGAGGGCGCGGGTCGAGGCCCAGGCCCCTGGTTTTAAAGTAGGTAAAGGCAATTAAGGCTTTTTTGAGCGTTTTGTTGGGGGTTTCCCCACGGGTTTTTTCCCAACGTCTACTCCACCCAAAACCCTTTTGGGGCCACGCCCCCGTGATGAAATTTTTTCTTACCGAGCAAGTACTGAACCTACTCCAATGAGTCAAAAAAAAACTGGAAAGCCACTTTCCCATTCACCAAGTTTATCTTCTTGGATCATGGTTATACGTTTTATGTTTTTAAAGCTGAAAAAAAACGACGTCCATCCAGTTCAGCCTATTGTGCTTTGTGTTGATCCCGAGGAAGGCAAAAACCCCCTGAGGGAGAAACCAAATTGTCCACATTTTGGGTAAAAAATTCCTTCCTGACTCCAATTTTGGCAATCGGGAAAAGTCCTGGATCAACACCCTTCTCCGAATCTGGTCACTATTTTGTTTATTTTTACATCTAGAAATGTATCCAGACCCTTTCCAGATACCGGTACTTTTAATTGTTAATTATTTCATTAGAAAAGTTTCCAGACCCCTTCTCCGGGTCTGGTCCTTAACCAGTTATATTATTAAAATGAAAAAGTATCCCGACCCTTCTCCGAATCCGGTACTATAACTTTTTTTATTATTTCATCTAGAAAGTCTCCGACCCCTTTTCCAGAATCCCGGGGGCCAAAAACTTTTTATTTTTTACACTAGAAAGTCTCCAGACCCTTCTCCAGAACCCCCGGGGGCACTTAATTTTTATATTATTTCATCTAGAAATGTATCCGACCCTTCTCCGAATTTCCCGGTTAAACTTGTTCTATTACTTTTGAAAAGTATCCAATAGTAGATATGAAAGCACTCCCAAGGAAAATAATGCAAGAATGCGCGATTTTTTATTTTTTTTCACTGTGCCTTTGAAACGATGGAAAGTGACATTTAAAACAAATTTTTTGTGAGTTTGGTCGAAAAGAAACCTTTTTCGAAAAATTGTACAAGATGGTTATTGGAAAGGGAAAATGGGGCCCTAGCCCGGGATGCGCCAGTGCGGGTGTAGTGCCGCATGTGCGCCTCTTCCCGGGCTGGCCCCCCCCTTCTTTTTTTGGAGTGCTTTTATATCTATTTGCTTCATGGGTTTTTCCCCCCGATAAAACACCCTTCTTTAAAATTAAACTCAGGAGGCCGCCCATTTGCTTTATCCATATCGTAGAAATGCTCCAGACCCTTCTCCGAATCCCCGGTCACTTTAACTTATTTATATTTCACTGAAGTTTTCCAGACCCTTTCCAGAAACCTGGTCACTTTTCTTGTTATTTTTTTACATCTGAAATGTATCCGATCTTTATTAAAATCTTTAGTGAAATTTTATGAGGTTTTTTCCTATAAAGGGAATTTTTCCCGGTTTCCAAGAAACAACATA
Source organism: Phyllomedusa bahiana (assembly GCA_025379985.1). Taxonomy (NCBI): domain Eukaryota; kingdom Metazoa; phylum Chordata; class Amphibia; order Anura; family Hylidae; genus Phyllomedusa; species Phyllomedusa bahiana. Next base: position 1,748 of record JAODAL010012980.1, read on the forward strand.
AAAACCCCAAAAAGTTTGTCTTCAAAAACAAGGGTGTTTCTCTAAAGATAAAAAAAAAAAATTTTAAAGTTTCACCGATCCAAGATCACGATGGGTAAATCATTTTAATTTTTAAGACTCGTTAAAAAAACAGAATTTCCGAAAAATGGCCAGCCGGCACAACAAAAATAGTAAACCCTTGGAATCAAGTACAGAGGCCTAATGCATAAACCCATAAATTATTTATTTAAACATGCTCAATGTTTTAACCATAAAAAAAATGATTTGGGCAGGGCCTCTTTTTCCCTTTGGGGAAATAGGCAGTTTCCCGGGGGGGGCCCCACAGTATTGGGGCCCCCGGTAGTGGTGTGTTGTTCAGGAATACAAGTCATACCCTGGATCCCCTTGGTTTGGGTTTTCTTATTTTTAAAGGTTTGTGTGTTTTTATGTATGCAAAAAAGTTAAAACCCTCGTGGGAGGGAGCCAAAGGGTCCCTGCCCTGCCTATAGTCTTGTGACTGCAAACGTGGTGTCCCGCATTATGCCATGTAATATGGTGCCTTGGGTGGCTTGAGGTGACCTAGTGTGATGTCATGTATTTCGGCAGGGCCCCCTTCAGTGATTTCCCCATAAAGGGTGTTAAAATGGGTTGAATTTTAAAGTCCTTTTTGGGTTTAAAATGTTGCATTTGGAGAAATAAAGATTTTTTTTTTTTCCCCCCCACCTTTAGATGCTTTTTCCCATTTCATTGAATTTGGTATGACTTGGATCTTTTGAGTTCACAATCTGGGAACGTTGATCTAACACCAAAGGAAATTTAGGGTTAGGTTTTGGGAAATTTTGGGCCATTGTTAAACCCCTGTTTGGTCAAAACTACTTTTTTGCCCATGGTTACTAGGGGCAAAAAAGGGGGTTTTTTGATTAAATCGTTTCTACGGTTGCCCTTTGTATTGGTTTTTGAAAGAGTTTGTTATTTTTGGGTAAGTGCCATAAGTGTGCAAATATTAAAAAATTTTGTTCCCCGCAAGTCTTAAACATTGAAGTGACATACCTGTGAAATTTTAACAAAAAAAGGGAAATGGGTTTGGGTTCCCAATATTCTTTTTCAAAAATGTACGGTTAGAGTAGAGCCTGAGAATTTTTGGGGAAAGCAAAAAACAAAAAAATAAGCACAAAATATTCCTTTGGCCGAGCCCCTATCCCCCCTTGTAAAAAGTAGATCTTGTCAGCTTTAAAGCCTAATTAAAGCATTTCATCATAGCATGATTCTCTTAGCAGGGGATAACAAAGCATGTTGGTCTTCCGCCAACTCCCCAGAAAAAAAACCATCCAAATGTTTTAGGGCATCGTATGAGGTAAAGTAATAAAGGAAGGTATTCATGAAGCTTTCGGGTACGGAGGGGCCTGTTAGCTAGCCCCTGCTCTTCGCTTAGCAGTTTTGAGGCCCTTGGGTTTGGGGTTTTTTCCCCTCTGGAGGGGAGAGAGATAAAGCGAAGTGCATGACTAGGGAGATCATGAATTGTTTTCTTGAGTAAAAAATTTTGGGATCATGAAAATTTACTTTAGGCGGCTGTATATTGGAAAAAACAAAAAGAGGGTCTATGGCTGAAAAGATTTTGCACATTGATTTTTTTTTTTTGCACTTTTTTTTTTTTTCCACCTTTATTTTTTTCATGAGGTGCCGGGTTTTGGGGGCAAATTTTTGCTTGGGGAACTAAAAAATACTTACCTTCCCCTATAATTTGGCATTATAATTATTTTCCCACCTGTTGTGGGACATCAAATTTAAAAAAAAAATTGCACTGGGAAAAATGTAAGAGTGTCTGATTCTTTTAAAAGTTTACTCTCTGGAAATTTCCCTTAAAATTTGGCAAAGAAGGGGCTTTTTAATGCTTAGTTTAAATTGCCTGGTTTTACCAAAATGTGGTAGAAAACTAAAACATGTAGGAAATTCCCTTGATTAATTCTAGGAGTGCCCAAAGGCGGGTTAATTTTTTTTTTGGGGAAGTCAATTCTGAAATAGTTTTCTACTTTGTACATAGTTACATAGTTTTTTTAGGGGGAAAAAAAAAAAATACGTCCATCCAGTTCAGCCATTTTGCTAAAGTGTTGTCCCGAAGAAAAGGGAAAAACCAAACCCTGAGGTTTTTCCATAGGCAGCGGAAAGGGGACAGTCCACCCGTATGTAGTAAAGGGTTCCTTTTTAAAAACGCTTCCAGAAAGTTCTGATGGGTTGTGAAAAAATGGGCTTTGAGTAGGAGTCAGATACCCTCAAGTGCAATTTTTGGTCACTTCAAAATGATTTAAAACCTTGAATATTTGGTAGCTGCTGCGGAAGCGTAGCCAAGAGTAGGGGAATAGCATACCCCAGGGCTGTTTCCCAAATTGTCGCTAAATGATTTAGTTAGATGATCCTTTTTCGTAGAAGGTGTTCGTAAAAAGATAACCCTTTTCGAAACTTTTTTTTTTCCCTCTTAAAAAGTTAAAAAAATTTGGGGTGATTGTTTTGGTTTTTAAGCCATCTCTTGCGATTTCCCCGCCCTAATCCAAAAATAAAAGACAAAAAAGGGGTCTGGGAAGAATTTTGTTTTTTTAAAAAAATTAAGGTCCTAAGGGAAAATTTAAAAAGACGAGGGGAAAATTTACTACCTGAACCCCGAAGTTACTATTCATCTGCTTACTATTTTACATATGAATGATTGATTTCTAGTCTTGTTCCCAAAATTCAATTCTAAACTGTCTCTGAAATGTTTTTGTTATATATGCAAGTAATGCTTGGCTAAATTTTTTTTTTTTTTGTTTTTTTTGTGTTTAAAGTGCATTTGTAATCTGCCTTGAGTTTATGGAAAATGTGTACCCTTTTTTTTGGAAAAAAATAAAATTGAAGATAATAAAAAAAGTTGCCCTGGAGGATTAAAAAATTTTAGTTCAGCTTAGTTCGAACCCCCCACGTAGAAAAAAACAATAATTAGGATGACCTGTGAGTGGGGAAAATAAGGAGGGAACGAAAAAATGGTGCCAAAAATTTCAGAACAAAACCTCAAGTTTAAACCATGAGGTTCAGTGTTGAATTTAGAATTTGGGATTTGTTGGTCGCCCTAACCATTATGTCCAAAATCCAAAAACCCTTTGGTTTTACCGTGTCAAGTTTGGCTCCCCAAAATTTTCATAAAAATTCGCCCCCCCCATTTAGGAGGTGTGAAGGAAGACCCTACACAGTAGAAAAAAAATACATTAGGATGACCTGTGAGTGGAACATGAGTAGGACAAGAAAAATGGTGTCCAAGGTTGAAGTTTCAGAACATTCTGTTCCCCTACCAAAGTTTCCACCCAAATAAAAAAGGTTCCTTTCATAAGATAACAAGCCTGGTTTCAGCTTGAGAATGGTATTTGTTGGTCGCCTAACCATTATGTCCAAGATCCAAAAACTCTTGGTATACCGTGTCAATGGTATGGACTCCAACATTTCATCAAAACCTACAGCTCCACCATTGCAGGAAGTGTGGAGAATGTCCCTCCACTGTAGAAAAAAAAATTAGGATGACCTGTGAGTGGAACATGAGGATTAGAACGAGAAAAATGGTGTCAAAGGTTGAAGTTTCAGAACATGTCCTACAAGCTTCAATCCATGAGGTTCAGTATGACAGCTGTCAACTTGAGAATAGTATTTATTGATCGTCTAAACATTATGTCCAAGATCCAAAAACTTTTGGTACACTGTGTCAATGGTATGGACACCAACATTTCATCAAAAGTACAGCTCTGGAGCTTTTAAAAAATATTACTAGAATTTGTAATGCCATTAATGGATTCTTTTCCATGTACTGACTTTAAATTTTTAGCAATATTTTCATAAAATTTTTTTTTCATGTTTGGTAAACCCTTACTTAAATTCAGAAAATCATCGTAAGCATTCAAACACATTTTCTGATAAAACAGATTAATTTCAAAATGTCTTATATATCAACTTTAGGCAGAAATCTAATAGGTCTGTGGGGATGGTAGTTCACCCACCAGTTATGCGTTCTTGAGAGAATCAACCATGCTGGAATTTTTGGGGATGAACTTTGCTAGAAGTGAGGAGGAAGTCATGACTCCTCTATCTTCTGTAGAAGAAAACACATCAGGATGACTTGTGAATGAAACATCAAGATTTGGGGTGGGATGAGAAAGCTGGTGTCCAAGGTTGAAGTTTCAGAACATGTCCCACAAGCTTTTAAAAAATATATTACCTGAATTTGTAATGCCATAAATGGATTCTTTTCCACGTACTGACTTTTTTTATTTTATTTTTGGTGAATCCTTACTTAAATTCGGAAAATCATTGTAAGCATTCAAACACATTTTCTGGTAAAACATATTAATTTCAAAATGTCTTGTACACCAACTTTGGGCAGAAATCTAATAGGTCTTTCACCCACTGGTTATGCGTTCTTGAGAGAATCAGCCATGCTGGAATTTTTTTGGATGAACTTTGCTGGAAGTGAGGAGGAAGTCATGACTCCTCTATCTTCTGCAGAAGAAAACACAGAAATCTAATAGTTCTGTGGGGATGGTAGTTCACCCACCGGTTATGCGCTCTTGAGAGAATCAACCATGCTGGAATTTTTGGGGATGAACTTTTCTGGAAGTGAGGAGGAATTCATGACTCCTCCACCTTCTGCAGAAGAAAACTCATCAGGATGACTCGTGAAGGAAACATGAAGATTTGGGGTGGGATGAGAAAGTTGGTGTCCAAGGTAGAAGTTTCAGAATGTGTCCTACAAACTTCAGTTGCTGTCGGCTTGGGGACCATTCATTTTATCGGCAACTGTTGCTCGCCTACCCGCTATGCCCAAGCATATTTTCGATGAACATATTTAACTCATAAGTTGCAAACACACCCTTGATGATGCCTTAGGCATCTGCCCACTTTGCCTACCCCTTCTCCTAGCCAGTAGACAACTGTTTAAAAAAGATTTTTGCTGCCCTACAGCCCACATTTTTGGGCAGCTATAGAAATAAACAGAGCTCTATGAAATACAAGCTGAATTTATGAGTTCCTAAAGGCCGTAGTTTTGCATTATTAGGCAATATCTCTTCCATCACTTACCACCTTTCCCCCCACCCAAATCTCTGATGTGTAGTCAACTTTAATGATGTTTATAGCCACACTTCCTGTAGTATTTATGCCACAACGCGCCTAGATCCTAACTTATTTAATTTTAATAAATTAGACGAGCGATGACTTCCAATGTGACGTGAACCTGATTTATGTGTTTTCTTCCATACAGTTAATTCTGTAAACGGGAGGTGAAGAAATGCGTGTAACAACATTTGCAACCTTCGTTCATTTCATATAGCTGTCAGCAAGGAGATAAACTAGTTTGGCAAAGAGTGTTGATCAAATTTTTAGTACTTTGCATATTTTTGCCAATCTGAAGATCTAACTTTATGATTTCGCAGAGTGGCTCCTGGAAAATATTGCAAATCCTAAAGATTTAAACAAATGGCTTAATCTCGCACTTTGCTTACAGACTCTGTCTGATCACCTGCTTTTCAATCTGATGTCATTTCGGCTCATGTGTCATCGGCGCAGACAGATAATGAGTTACGACGCCGAAAGATGTAATGATGTTCTTTCTGTGCGATGTTAATGAGACAGCAAGATCATGACAACAGCACTGAAGCGGATATATATCTGAATGCAGTTTTCAATATTAAAGGTAAAAAAAAATGTGAAATATGATCAACCTGGTAGGAATGAGCTTTCACATTTCAGGTACAGGCCAATAGGAGACAAGTATCAGAACTAATTTTTTTCCAAACTTAAACAAAGTTGGCGGCCATACTAAGACAAGGTTAAGGATGGTGGAGAACCTAAAGAAAACCTGGTAAAATTTCTTGCTCGGCCTACTGACTTCTGTGCATCAATATTGATGGTTCTTTTTACAATATGGTGATTTCTGATTGTTTGACACCGTTGAAGTGCATAACTACTATAATACTGCCCCCTATGTACAAGAATATAACTACAATAATACTGCCCCCTATGTACAAGAATATAACTACAATAATACTGCCCCCTATGTACAAGAATATTAAATATTTTAATCTGCTCCTTGTACAGAATATAAAATACTATTAATGCTGCCCTATGTACAAGAATATAAACTAATATTTAAAACTGTCCTATGTTACAAGAATATAAACTTCTATAATAAATGCTCCCTATGTACAAGAATATTTTAACTATAATACTGCCCCCTTTTGTACAAGAATTAAAACTATTTTAAATATGCCCCCATGTACAAGATTATAACTTTCCCATTAATCTGCTCCTATGTACAAGAATATAACTATTTTAATACTGCCCTATGTACAAGAAAAAACTTCTATAATAATGCTCCAAAGTACAAGAATATAATTACTTAAAACTGCCCCTATGTACAAGAATATAACTACTATAATACTGCCCCATGTACAAGAATATAAATACTATAATACTGCTCCAAAGTACAAGAATATAACTATTATAATTTCTGCTCCATGTTAAAGAATATAATACTATAAACTGCCTCCATGTACAAGAACATAATTACTATAAAACTGCCTATGTACAAGAATTTTAACTACTTTAATACTGCCCAAAGTAAAGAATATAATACTATAATACTCCATATGTAAAGAATATAAAATACTTTAATACTGTCTCCTGTAAAAAATATAATTACTTAAAACTGCCCCCTATGTACAAGAATTTAACTACTATAATACTGGCCCCCAATGTACAAAATATAATTTACCTAAAACTACTCCCCCTCTATATCCCAAGAATAAAACTACTATAATACTGTCCCCCTTATAAAACAAGAATATAACTACTATAATACCCCCTCATATGGACAAAAATATAACTACTATAATACTGCCCCTTTGTACAAGAAAAAACACTTTTAATACTGCCCTCAATATACAAGAAATAACAAACTAAAATTCTGTCCTCAATTACAAAATATAACTTTTTATAAACTCCCTCTAGGGGCCCAAGAATTTTAACAACTTATAATACCCCCCTTTAGGGTTCCCAAGAATATAACGACAATAATACGGCCCCCAAATGTACAGAAATTAGCTACTAAATATTTCCCCCCATGAACAAAATAAAACTACTATAGAAACTCCCCCCAATGTACAAGAATAAAACTATAAAATTTACTGCCCTCTATATACAAGAATATAACTGCTATAATACTGCCCCCTTTGTACAAAAAATTTAATTTAATAAAACTGTTTTTTGTGAAATAAAACACAGCTTCCCACATTTTTAAAAGATTTATTTTTTGCTGAAATTTTGGGTTTGGTAAGCCCATCTGATTTTTCAGATTTTTTCTTCGCTTTTGGTTGGAAAAAATTTAAAACACTTCCCTTTAAGTTTGCAGCCTTTCCACCCAATCTCAGGAGGGAAAGGGGGGTTTAGCAGAGATTGGTGTCTGGCTATAGGTCTTTGTTTCCCCCTTTCTGAAACCCTTTCCCCTTTTTCCCCCATGAAATCACATCCTAAAAATTTTTGCAAAATTATCATCGGCGATAGTTTTTTCCTTGCATATTCCAGTCCTCAGCCGTCTATGTGAACATCACTTGATAATTATATTAGAACAATTTCCCATTTTTAAATTGGTATTTTCCCTTGAAAAAAATTTGGGGAAACACAAAAAAAAAAAACTGGCACGTTACTTTCCAGCTCTGGAGGAAATTACACCGATGCAAATGCAGAGAACACTTTAATAATCGAAATTTTGGGGAAAGGAAAAAAAAAAAAAAAGATTTGCGGATGTTACATGGGGCCCAATGTAACACTTTCCCCTCTTTCCCCTTTCCCTTTTACATAAGGGGAACATTTTTTAGATTATCCCCAGTGTTCGTGTGAATTCAAAACACTGATCCGTCTCCCTCCAAAGTTAAACATTAAGATTCTATTAAAACATCTAATCAGAAGATTAAAAAGCTCCTGATTCACATTCAGGGCAAAAGAATAGAAAAATCAGCTTTGTTGGAGCTTTAGCAGCATTAGGTTGCAAACAAGTGAGAAGTAAGGCAATCATCTCAAGCGGAGAGAGCTGCCACGGCGAGATTTTAATTGAATTACTGACATATTAACTTTTTATGTACTGCCTTTGCATGTACTTTTTTCATTTTCAACATGGACTAGACACAGGCCCACACCCAGTCCTGGCTGCTACGACCACAGTGGGCACTCATTTTCCAATGATTGTGAAATGGTGCAGCAAGCGTCAATGTGAGGGGCCCAAAGGGTCTAAAAATGTTAAAGCTTTAACACAAATTTTTTTAATTGGGCACATTGTTTATGCCACAGGATGGGAAAATTTCAAAAACTGACTGGGTCGTAAGAAAAGCTCCCCCATTAGGTTCCCAACTTGGTTTAAGAAATTTTAACAAGTTTTAGGGCAAAAGGGATCTGATCGTACTTGCAACTCTGGAAAGCGGGGAAATCCCCGTTTCAGGGCCATCATACTTTTTTTAAATGCCCAAAAAAATTGGGAAAATTTTTACCCAAAAATTTTCACAAATTACAATAAAAAATTTCTCCCCCCTTGACAAAAATGAAACAAATATAAAAACACATTTTTGAACCCGCACTTAAAAACTCCCTCAAAAACATACAAGGGCCAAATTTTTTTTCCCGTCCCCAAAGAAAGGGCACCGTGGGAGAATCAATTTGGGCACAAAATTTGAAATCAAAACTAGGATCCCGTCAGCTGCCTTTAAAATATGGCCTTTTGGGGATGAATACAGATGTGACTTAAGGGGGCCCGAATACGTCTTCTATGACAAGAAAGTACCCAATACTAACCTATGTGGGAAAAAAAATCACTATTAAACAAACAGCCCCAATATACAGTAGACATTTCCCACAAAAATACTGCTTTTACGTACCCAAAAATATAACCCTATTACTGCTCCTGTGTTAAAAAGAATATAACTACAAAATACTGCCCCCCCTTTTTCAAGAAAAAAACTACTAGGAAAAACTGCCCCCTATGGGACCCAAAAATATAACTACTAAATTTCGGGCCCCCAATTTTTCAAGAATATAACTACTTTTAATACTGCTCCTTTGTACAAGAATATAACTACTATAAAATGGGCCCCCAGGACAAGAAAAAAACAAATATAATACTTGCCCCCCATGTAAAAAGAATATAACTTTTATAAAACCCCCTTTTGTACAAGAATATAACTACTAAAATACACCCCCATGTACAAAGAAAAAATTTAAATACTATAAAAAATGCCCCCTAATTTTACAAGGGAAAATAACTACTATAATACTGTATCCCCATGTACAAGAAAATAACTACTAAATACTGCCCCCTTTTACATAAAAATAACTACAAAAAATAAATTTCCCTTATGACAAAAAATTTTAACTACTATTCATACTACCCCCTATGACAAGAAAAATAACAAATAAATACTGTTTCCTATTAAAAAGAAAATAACTAATATAATACGCCCCCTATGTACAAAAATAAAACTACTATAAAAACTGCCCCTTTTTGTACAAAAAATATAACTACTATAATACTGCCCCATGTAAAAAGAATATAACTACTATAAAAACTGTATAAATATTACAAGAAAAATAACTACTATAATACTGTAACCCATTTTACAAAGAATACAACCCGCATAATACTGCTTCCCATTAAAAGGATATAAATAAAAATAATACGCCCCCTTTTGTTCAAGAAAATAACTTACTATAATACTGCCCCTATGTAAAAAGAATATAACTTTCTATTATACTGCTCCAAAGTACAAGAATAAACCAAAAGAATACTGCCCCCTAGGGACAAGAATATAACTACTTAAAAAACTGGGCCCCCCTTTTACAAGAATATAACTACCTATAATACTGCTCCTAAGAACCCAAAAATTAACTACTATAATACTGCCCCTTTTTACAAAGAATATAACTACTTTTAAAAAACCCGGGGCCCCCCAGTAAAAGTAAAAAAACTACTATAAAACTCCTTTATGTACAAGAAAATAACTCAATAAATACTGCCCTCTTTTGTACCCAAAAAAATAACTACTATAAAACTGCCCCCCCATGTACAAGGGAAAAAACTACTAAATACCCGGGCCCCTTGTACAAGGGAAAATAACTACAAACTACTGTTCCCTATGTACAAGAATATAAAAACTAAAATAAATGCCCCCAAAAACAAGAATATAACTAAAAATAATACGCCCCCTTATTACAAAGGAAAAATAACTACTTTTAAAAAAAATGCCCCCCATGTAACAAAAAATAACTATTTATTATACTGCCCCCACGAACAAGGAAAAATCCCAACTATAATTTAAATGCCCCCAAGTACAAAAAAATAACTACATAATACCCTTTCCCCCCATGTACAAGAATATAACTACTATAAAAAATGTCCTCTATGGAAAAAGAAAATAACTACTAAATACTGCCCCTTTTGTACAAGAATAAACTACTATAATACTGCCCTTTTATGTACAAGAATAAAACTACAATTTAAAACTGCCCTCTATGTACAAAATATAAATACTAAAATACTGCCCCCCAAGGGACAAGAATATAACTACTATAATACTGCCCCCCCATGTACAAGAAAATAACTACTATAAAAACTGTTTTTCCCCATGTACACAAAAAAAAACTATTAATACTGCCCCTAGTACAAGGAAATAACCCACTATAATACTGGCCCCCTTAAATTAAAAGGAAATATAACTACATAAAACGCCCCCTATGTCAAAAATATAACTATTAAAAAATACTGCCCCCCACGAACAAAATAGACTACTATAAACTGCCCCCTATGTACAAGAATATAACTACTATAATTTCTTTTTCCCCAGTACAAGAAATAACTACTAAATACGTTTCCTTTGTACCCGGAATATAAATACTATTTAAAACTGCTTTCCCATGTACAAAAAATATAAAATACTTTTAAAAAAATGCTCCTTTTACAAGAAAAAAACTACAAAAAAACTCCCCCCTATGGGACAAAATATAAAATACTATAATACTGGGCCCCCAAAAGTACAAGAAAATAACTATTAAAATACTTCCCCCTATGTACAAGGGTAAAAATACTATAATACTGCTCCTAGTACAAGGGAAAATAACTAAAAAAATAATACGGCTCCTTGTACAAAGGGAAAAAACTACTATAAACTGCTCCATGAAAAAGAAAATAACTACTTTAATCTTACAAACTACCCCCCATGTACCAAAAATATAACCAATTTTTAATACTGCCTCTATGTACAAGAAAATAACTACTAAAATACTCCCCCATGTAAAAAGAATATAACTTTCTATAATTTTGGGCCCCCTATGGGACTATAATACTGGGTTTCCCCATGACAAAATATAACTACTAAAAATACTGCCTCCTTGAAACCAAGAAAATAACTACTAAAATACTGGGCCCCTTTTTGTAAAAAGAATATAACTACTAAAAAAACTGCCCCCATGTACAAGAAATAACAAATAAATACTGCTCCTAAGTACAAAAATATAACTACTATAATACTGCCCTTTTGTAAAAAAGAATATAACTACATAAAACTTTCCCTCCTTTTGTAAAAAAAATAAACTAAATAATACTGCCCCTAGTACAAAAAATAACACTATAATACTGCCCCAAAGTAAAAAGAAAAATAACTAAATAAATTCTGCCCCCCTGTACAAGAATATAACGCTATAAAACCCCCTCCCAATGTACAAGAAATAAACTAAATATAATACTGCCCCCCCATGTAAAGAATTAACTACAAAAAAACCGTTTTTCCCCATGTACAAGAATTTAAATACTATAAAAAACTGCCCCTATGGGACAAGAATATAACTACTATAAACGCCCCCTAAAGTACAAGAATATAACTAAATAAAATACCCCCCCCCCCCCCCCCCCTATGTACAAAGAATATAAAATACTATATAACCCCCCTAGTAAAAAAAATTTTAACTATTATTATACTGCCCCATCTGAGCACAATTTAAAATTGCCAAAAAAAAGATTACCTTTTGTATTCCTAACAATGACAAACATCATGTAGAAATGTCTGCACAATCCCATTGTCTTCAGATCTAGAATAATTATATTATTTAAATTTTTATTTCTTCTGCTAAGGAAACACTATGGCAGCACTTCTAATACATTTTTTTATCCGTCCCCTTTTTAGTACCCCCTTTGGGTGATTTTTTCCCCAAATTTTGAGCTACAGGGGGGCAAACGCTACATTTCCCGGGGCGGATTTTAAATCAAACGAGCTGTAAAACTAATAAATAAAGTTCTAAAAAGGGGGAAATCACAGAGGAGGGATATAATTTGGGAAACAAAAGACACTAAACCTTCACTGTTCTGCATTTGGGGGGAGAGGGAAAATCTGTGGGGAAAAAAGAAAAAAGGGGTATTAAAAATTTTGATGTTTGGGAAAAAATGGGTGTAAGTTTTTTCTAAAATATCAATGGGTCATTTCCCCTAAAATTTTTTGGGCCCGCAATCTTTTTTGATGGGGGGGTAAAGGGAAGTCAAAAAAATGTTTTTTCCCTTTAAAAAAGGGCCACACTTGTATGTAGGCCATGTCTGGTACTGCAGCCTTAGTTCCATTGGGTTTAAATACCATATACATCCTACATTACTCACTTCGTAGAGTTCACTGTACACCAGAGAAAACTACATGATGGGAAACTACATCTCCCATCATGCCCACTGATATAGATTATATAAATGCATGATGGGAGTTGTTGTTTCCCAACAGCTTGAAAGCCGACGTTGCAGACCCCTGTTCTATACTGACCTTTGATTGAGTTCAATGAGAGCGGTATAAATTCTTATGCAGGGAGCTTTCAATAGAATAGGTGCATGAAGACAAATTTTATTGCTTTTGTTGGATTTTAAGTATTTGTCATAGGCATCAATGCATTTATAAACCTCTTTTTACAGATCCTGTGCTGAGCCTGATACCCACTGATACCCAGTATGGAGCTGTGTGACCTATATAAAAGTAATAGACCTGCAGCCTAGTAAGTTTTATATAGTCTTCAAAGTCCTAGGTAATATTTTTTAGTTTTCTTAAAAAAAAAATAAAATAAAAAAGGTTTATTGGGGGTAACCATGCACCGCAGGTGCTGTAAAACAGAGATTTGCTTTACAGTAAATTAAACTAAATCAAAAAATTATTTAGGTGGAAAATTGTAGTGAGCATGCTCTGTAACCTGCAGGGAGAGGAAGGTGGAGCGGATTTGGGCTGAATACATATTGACAATAGTGTGACCAAATATTATCTGCCTTCAATTTAAGGTTACTTTTCATTGTAATTCTGCCCTCTGTTGATAATAAAAATGACTCATTGATTTCTGTGGGAGATGTGGTGGGCATGCTCAGTGACCGCTATGCACGGAGAGGGAGGAGTAGCTGAACTGTTTTCATTACTTATTATCTGTAGTGTGACCATGTATTTTCTGCCTCTGGGCTAAGGTGTTACTTTGTATTGTAGTCCTAATGATAATGAAAATTGTGCTTTTATTGTCATGGGCATGCTCAATAGCATGTGCAGAGACCACTCAGAGAGAAGAGGGGCAGATCTATGTTCATTGCCTACTGTCCATAGTGTTATCATGTATTATTAATATTGCCTCTGATTGAAGGTGTTACTTTTCATAGTAATCCTACCCGCTGATGAAAATGACTCATTGATTTCTGTGGGGGATGAAGTGGGCATGCTCAGTGACCACTATGCAGGGAGAGAGAGGAGGAGCTGACTTGTGTTCATTACTTATCTATAGTGCGACCGTGTATTTTCTGCCTCTGGGCTAAGGTGTTACTTTGCATTGTAACCCTGCCCACTGATGATAATGAAAATGACTCATTGATTTCTGTGGGGGATGTAGTGGGCATGCTCAGTGACCACTATGCAGGGAGAGAGATGAGGAGTTGAAGTGTGTTCATGACTTATCTATAGTGCAACCGTGTATTTTTTGCCTCTGGGCTAAGGTGTTACTTTGCATTGTAACCCTGCCCACTGATGATAATGAAAATGACTCATTGATTTCTGTGGGGGATGTAGTGGGCATGCTCAGTGACCACTATGCAGGGAGAAGGGGGAGGAGCTGAACTGTGTTCATTACTTATTATCTATAGTGTGACCATGTATTTTCTGCCTCTGGGCTAAGGTGTTACTTTGCATTGTAATCCTGCCCTCTGATGGTAATGAAAATGACTCATTGATTTCCGTGGGGGATGTAGTGGGCATGCTCATTGACCACTATGCACTATATTATCTATAGTGTGACCATGTGTTTTCTGCATCTGGGCTAAGGTGTTAGGGTATGTTCACACAGCGTTATTGCAGCGTGCATTTCGCCACGTATTTGCGCTTCAATACGGGCAAAATGCGCACTGCAATTATGGTAATCCATAGCTCTCATAGAGAGCTATGAATTACGTCTTGCCTTTCCCGGCGTACAATATGATTATATTATACGCTGGGGGAGAGAAGTGACATGTCACTTCTTCGAGGCGCTTATGCGCCGCTGATAATGAAAGTGAATGGGGCCAGCCCCCTGCGCTTTAAGGAGTATGCACCCCGATACTGCTGTGTGACCATACCCTTACTTTATATTGTAGTCCTGCTCCTCTGATGGTAATAAAATCATCCGCTGACCCTACACGGCTCATGTTAAAATTCCATCGGCAATCCGACGGTATTTTAACATCGCTGTAGCACGTTTTTTGGCGCGCTATGATTAAGGGCCCACGTGGCCTGAAACGCGTAAGCGTCTGTTTGTTACCCTGTGGTTTTTACTTCTGACATATTGAATAACGCTTCTTTTATTCAGAGGACGCTGGACAAGATTTATTTTTTCCACCTTTTTTGGTGCGTGTTTGCGCAAAAATAAGCAGTCAGTTTTTGGATTTTGGCCGCTGTACTAGAATCTGCGCGGAAGAAAGAACATGTTCTATATTTCAGCAAACCATTGATTAAAGTGGAAAATAAAAAATCCGTGCTGGAGACTGCCTCGGATTTTCTGTTGCAATCTATGGGCACTGGTTACGGTAAGATTTTTGTGGATACTAAATACTGAAAAATCCGACTGTAATCCTTTGCTGTGGAGACATGGCGTTAGTGTTCAGCGGTATTTTCTAAAACCAATCAGTCAGAACTAGTGTTGAGCGAACAGAAAAAGTTTAGTTCGAGTAAAACCCCGAACTTTTTGATTGGGTTCTGGGTTCTTTTCGAACTTGAATTCCAACCCATTAAATTTCTATGGGAGGATTTTTTGGTTCATTTTTATCCCTTTTAAACCGGTGGGAAAAACGGAATTACCATCCATAACAGTAACCTGGGGATGTGGAACAACTCATGAAAAAAATTGGCTCTAAAGCGACAGAAAAAAATTCAGAGGCTAAATATTTCATTCCTTCATGGCTAAAAATAGGACACTGAAAGCAGGGAATAGTTTATAGGAGGTGCAACGGAAACAGCTGCTACGGGGCCCTGCACCCCTAAGCCCCTTTGACACATAGGAAGATTAGTGGTGTGTTTAGACATCCCCTACAGATAGGACAAACCCCCGGAAATTTGCCCTGTTTTGCGCCCGTCCCCACGTCCGCGGGTTGGGGACTGGCTTTTCTCCCGCGATAAGCGGAAGCCCTCCCCCTCCCATTGAGAAGCACAGATTCCATCCGAAAAACCGGACGAAGATGGTGCTTGCGTCAATGTTTTCCGCCGGACTGCCGGCGGAAACCGTGCAGCATACTGCTGCACGGGTTTCCATAGAGCACAATTGTGCAAATTTTCGGCCGTTTTTCAGGGGGTCTGAAAAACCGGCCGAAAACCCTTCCCGGGGACATGCCCTTAAAACAATTACTGAACCCCCAAAGGGCCAAAAACTGAACTTTGGCACTGAGTATATTTACGAAATCCAGCACTCTTATAATAAAATCATATAAGAATTAGGGTTATGTGACCCTGCAAAGTCGCCAAATAACACTTCTGGTGGGAAAGATCAGCACAACAACAAACTCCCTAACTATTGCTGTCTATGGAAGGAAAATGCTTTCTAACAAGTGCATCTTACAGTAAAAAGAGAGAGCGAAAAGCGTCACAAAGGCAATACACAAATATAAATAACATGTCAGTATTTACACCAATAGAGCCACACCACACGGTGACGTTTTTGACAGTTCTCTGTCTCTGCACTGATTGGAATGCCACCAAAAAAATGCAAAAGGTGATTGGAGGCGCCAAAAGGCAGAAAGGTGATTGGACGGCAAAAGGCAGAAAGGATTGATACCCAAAAGTGCAGAAGGGTGATATCGCCAAAAGTGCAGAAAGGATGGAGGCGCCAAAGTGCAAAAATATTGGATGGCCGCCAAAAATGCAGAAAGGTGATTGAGACGCCAAAAGCAGAAAGGGATTGATGGCCGCCAAAAGTGCAGAAAAGTGATTGGATGGCCGCCAAAAGTGCAGAAAGGTGATTGGATGGCCGCCAAAAGTGCAGAAAAGTGATTGGAGATGGCCGCCAAAAATGCAGAAAGGTGATTGGATGACGCCAAAAGTGCAGAAAGGTGATTGGATGGCCGCCAAAAGTGCAGAAAGGTGATTGGACGGCCACCAAAAGTTCAGAAAGGTGATTGGACGGCCACCAAAAGTTCAGAAAGGTGATTGGATGGCCGCCAAAAATGCAGAAAGGTGATTGGATGGCCGCCACCAGTGCAGACACGTGATGGGATGGCCGCCAAAAAAGCAGAAAGGTGATTGGATGGCCGCCAAAAGTGCAGAAAGACGCTGAAAATGAAACTGAAAATGGCGTGTCCAACTAGAACTAGAACTTTACTCAAACAAACAGTAAAATGTTCATTTCGAGTTCTAAAAATACGAGAAGTTCTGCTAGAACTTAACTTTTCTAGGACAGTTCAATCAACACTAGTCAGAACATTTACCTCTTGCCCTCCAGGGCTATTAGAGAATCTGTGTGGGTGAGTTCATTCTTCCTCACTGCTTAGGTTACCCTACTTTTTCTACGGTTACACTATATTCCCATTTTCCTCTTTAACACACCGTTAAATTAGGCTTCAGTGCAGTAATGTAACGTATTCCTATCTGGTTGCTCGGCCATGTCTGCCTCTTATTAGCTATGAAGAGCAGTCAGGAGAGGAGCAGCAACCAAGTGACAAACTTAAGAACTCTATGAAAAATTCTCCAGTACAAGTGGAGCAATTTAGCCATTAAACATTTGGAGCTGAAATGAAACTGTTTCATCTTTCATGTTTCCATACATGTATAAAAGCCTCCCGCAGGAGAATTGTGAAAGCGAGAATAATTGACAATGAGATATGAGATCTAATAAAGGAGAGATGGGAATAAGGGTAAGAGGAGGAGAGGACGAAGAGATAGCGACTGACTTGAAGGATGTCCGCCTTAAATTTCAGGTGAGCTTAAAGATCCCAAAGAGATATTTTTTCCCAACGCAACACTATTTTAAAACAAAATTGGATTAAAGTCTCATTCACTGGCAATTGGACATCCAGGTCTCCTGCGCGATTCATATACCTTAATGTACAGGGACTGAACTAGCGGGGCTGGAAACGAACCATTTGCTTCTTCTAAGTAAACTGCTGGATTTTCAGGAGTATTGAGAGGAGAAAAAGTTACAGAAGTCATTTTTTTTCTCTTAAAAGAGTTACTTCTCTTCTGAAACAGCGCCACCTTTGTCCAATGGCTGCATCTGGTATTACAGCTCAGTCGCATCCAAGTGAATTCAGTCCTCCCTCAATTTACAAAATTAATTATATGTTGAAACCGTAACTCTATAGAAAACTGGGAATTGGTTCCAGAGCCCCCAAAATGCTGCCAACATAATGCAACATGGAGATGAATCCCTTAAAGGGGTTTTACCACCATAGACAATGATGGCATATCGCTAGGATTGTGCCATCATTGTCTGATAGGTGCGAGTCCCACCTCTGAGACTTGCTCTTGTCTCAGGAATGAGCCCCCGAAAGTTACAGAGCAGACTGGAGAGCTAGTGGCGCTTGTGCAGTTACATAGTTACATAGTAAGGTTGAAAAAAGACACGTGTCCATCAAGTTCATCCAAGGGTGGGGGAAATGTGGTGAAGGGAGGGAGACCAGGAGTTCAAGCCCAGCCTCCCCACTGGTGAATGCCCTGAAACCCACAAGCCAAGAACCAATCTGCTCCAGGGGAGACCCCATCTCTGACCCCAGAGCCTCCAGGGGAGACCCCATCTCTGACCCCAGAGCCTCCAGCAGCCAGGATCCAGAATTTTACATGGCTACATACGCATTAATATTCTTTAGTTTCAGGTAGTTTCTAAGCCTTTCCTGAAACCCTCACCTGTTCCTGCTGTGACCAGCTCCTCAGGCGGCTATTCCACAGATTTACAGTTCTTACAGTGAAGAACGCCCTTCCCCTCTGGAGATTGAATCCTTTTGTCTCTAGCTGAAGGGAATGTCCCCTAGTCTTTTGAGTTAGGCTGCGTTTACACGGCACAGACCAAATACCGGTCAGTAAATCTTGACCGGTATTTGGTCTGTTTTTGGCACGCAGGGGGACGGCTTTTGTCCACGGTTTGCAGATTCAAGCCCTCCCCCTTCTCACCCACATGTTCATATTCCGCCCGAAAACCGCCGGTGGTGTAAAAGTCTGTCCGGCGGAAAATCTGTGAAGTGGGGACTGCTGCACGGATTTTCCATTAAAGTCTATGTAAAAAATTGACAGTCGGTTTACAGCCGGCTTTCAAATCCGAAAACTGTTTGTAAATCCGGCAGAAAACCTGCCCTTACTCTACATTCTGTTTTATGGGAGTTCTGAGAACAGGGAAGCGGAATGTTCGGCTCTGCTCGGAACTCCAATAGAACAGAATGGAGAGTAAGGGTATGTTCACATGGCATGTTCAGTCCGTGTGTGCATACGTTTTTAGATGCGTCTTTGGATCCGTCTTTCAGACCCAAACGCGTATCTAACAATGAGCAGTGTGATTGCTTGCAATGTAAAACAAGCATCGACGTTCACACGTTTACTTCCGTGTTTCGGATCCGTTCCAAGAATTGTCATGTCAATTCTTGATCCGAAAGACGCAGCAGACGCCCTATTATGAACTATAGGGTGCGATCCTGCTGCAGCCAATATACAGCCAAATACACACCTGCGTGTTGGATGCGTTTTGGATCCAATTGACGCAGCGATTTTGGATGCGATTTTTGGATCCAAAAACACAGTGTGCACAAGCGCGGCCGGCTCTCTAGTCTCATCTGTAACTTTCGGGGGCCTTTTCCCAGAGGTGGGACTCAGACCTATCAGATAATGATGGCATATTCTAGCACTATATACTATCATTGTCTGTGGTGGTAAAATCCTATTAATGACGCAGCTATTTTCAGATTTTTGGTTTTTAGTTTTTCCTCCCCGCCTTCACTTTTTTTCTATTTTTCCGTCTACACTCACCGGCCACTTTATTAGGTACACCTGTCCAACTGCTCGATAACACTTAATTTCTAATCTGCCAATCACATGGGGGCAACTCAGTGCATTAGGCATGTAGACATGGTCAAGACAATCTCCTGCAGTTCAAACCGAGCATCAGTATGGGAAAGAAAGGTGATTGAGTGCCTTTGAACGTGCATGGTTGTTGGTGCCAGAAGGGCTGGTCTGAGTATTTCAGAAACTGCTGATCTCCTGGGATTTTCACGCACAACCATCTCTAGGGTTACAGAGAATGGTCCGAAAAAGAAAAAACATCCAGTGAGCGGCAGTCCTGTGGCGGAAATGCCTTGTTGATGCCAGAGGTCAAAGGAGAATGGGCAGACTGGTTCGAGCTGATAGAAAGGCAACAGTGACTCAAATAGCCACCCGTTACAACCAAGGTAGGCAGAAGAGCATCTCTGAACGCACAGTACGGTGAACT
Source organism: Phyllomedusa bahiana (assembly GCA_025379985.1). Lineage (NCBI taxonomy): Eukaryota > Metazoa > Chordata > Amphibia > Anura > Hylidae > Phyllomedusa > Phyllomedusa bahiana. The sequence goes on from JAODAL010012980.1 coordinate 21,710, forward strand.
TTGAGGCAGATGGGCTACAGCAGCAGAAGACCACACCGGGTGCCACTCCTTTCAGCTAAGAAACAGGAAACTGAGGCTCCAATTTGCCCAAGCTCATCGAAATTGGACAGTAGAAGATTGGAAAAACGTTGCCTGGTCTGATGAGTCTCGATTTCTGCTGCGACATTCGGATGGTAGGGTCAGAATTTGGCGTCAACAACATGAAAGCATGGATCCATCCTGCCTTGTATCAACGGTTCAGGCTGGTGCTGGTGGTGTCATGGTGTGGGGAATATTTTCTTGGCACTCTTTGGGCCCCTTGGTACCAATTGAGCATCGTGCAACACCTTGTTGAATCTATGCCACGAAGAATTGAGGCAGTTCTGAAGGCAAAAGGGGGTCCAACCCGTTACTAGCATGGTGTACCTAATAAAGTGGCCGGTGAGTGTATATAGTAATATGAGGGTTTGCTTTTTCACGAGATGTACTTTTTAATGCTGTCATTGACCATATCATATAATGTCCTGGGAAACCCCATAAAAATTCTTTATGAGGCAGAACATGAAAAAAACCCACAATTGTGCCATTTTTGAGGGAGGGGGTTTGCATCTATGGAGTTCACTATTCGGCATAAATGATGTGTTATCTGTATTCTAGACGTCGCTACAATTCTGATGATGCCAAATTTGTAAAGTTGTCGTTTTTTTTTTTTTGTACTTTTAAAAGATAAAAACTCTTCCTACGATTTCTATTTGCGCTGCAGCGTCTTTTTGTGCAACCAATAATTTTTTTTTGTTTTTCAACCTATGGACCTGAGTGGGGGGGTAGGGAGGGGTCATTTTTTTGGACTGAAACAAAAAGCACATTTTGAACCTTTTTTGGGAAAACATGCAAGTTTTTGATCACTTTTTATTCCAATTTTTTGTGGACGTGAAATAATCAAAAAAAAAAAAAAAAACATAGTTTGAACGTTTTCCTCTACAGTGTGCAGCGTATGGGGTAAACAATGTTATATTTTAATATATCAGACTTTCACAGATGCAGTGAAACCAATTATGCGTAACTTTTTTATGTGTAGAATAGCAAAATAGGGGGTGTTTTGGGGTGTTAATATTTTTATTTTTTAACTTAAGTCAGCCCCGGGGCATTTTACCACTAGGAGGTGACATTTTTTACATCTTCTGCATTACTAATAAGGATTCGGGAGAAGGGTCTGGATACATTTCGAGATGAAATAATATAACAATTTAATAGTGACCGGGATTCGGGAGAAGGTCTGGATACATTTCTAATGTAAAAAAGAACAATTATAGTGCCCGGGGTTTCTGGAAAAGGGCGGATACATTTCTAGATTAAAAAAAAACAAGTTTTAGGCCCCGGGATTCTGGAGAGGGTTGGATACTTTTCAGATGAAAATAAATAAAAATTTTAAGTGACCAATTCGGGAGAAGGGCGGATACATTTCTAGATGAAATAAAAACAAGTTATAGTGACCCCGGTTCGGAGAAGGGTTATACTTTTCAGATGAAAAATAAAAATTTAAGTGACCAGGATTCTGGAAAAGGGTCGGTACTTTTTTCTAGATGAATAAAATAAAAATTTATGAACCCCGGGATTCTGGAAAGTGCTGGTACATTTCTAAGAATAATATAACAATTTAGTGCCAGGTTTCTGGAAGGGCTGGATACATTCAGATGAAATAATAAACAATTTAAAAGTGACTAGGAACGGAAAAGGGGTCAGGTACATTTCTAATTAATAAAAAAACAAGTTATAGTGACAAAGATTCGGAAAAGGGGTCTGGATACTTTCAATGTAAAAAATAACAATTAAAAGGCCCAACTGGAAAGGGGCGGGATAAAAATTCAAAAAATTTTAAAAACAAGTTATCGTGACCGGGTTTCTGGAGAGGTGCTTTCCCATTCTCAGAAAATTATAACAATATGCCAGATTCAAGAGGGGTCTGATCATTTCGAAGTAAACTTTTAACAGGATTAATGTACAGATTCTGGAAGGGTCCTGGATCATTTCTAGATGTAATAAGTAACAAGTTATAGTGACCAGTTTTTCAGGAGAGGTTCTGGATACATTTCTAGATGTAATAATAGAACAATTTTATAGAAACCGATTCGGAGAAGGTCTGATCATTCAAATGTAAAAAAGAACAAGTATATTGACCAGATTCTGGAGAAGGGACTGGATACATTTCTAATGTAATAATATAACCGTTTATGTGACCGGATTCTGGAGAAGGGCCCGGGTAATTTCTAGATGTAATAATTTTTAACAAGTATAGTGACCAGGATTCGGAGAAGGGTCTGGAACTTCTCTGATGGTAATAATAAAAATTATAGTGACCAGGTTTCCCGGGAGAAGGGTCGGATAAAATTCTGATGAATAATAACAAGTTATATTGACTAGGATTCGGGAGAAGGGTCTGGATAAAATTTTTCAGATTTTAATAATATAACAAGATAAAGTAAACTAGGATTCTGGAGAAGGTCTGGAAACATTTCTAATTAATAATATAACAAGTTATAGTGACCAAAATTCTGGAGAAGGTCTGGATAACATTTCTGATGTAATAAAACAAGTTATAGTGACCGGGATCTGGAGAAGGGTCGGATACATTTCTAGATGTAATAATATAACAGATTATAGTGACCAGGATTCTAGAAAAGGGTCTGGATTAATTTCAGATGTAATAAATAACAGATTAAATAGTAACCAGGATTCTGGAGAAGGGTCTGGATACATTTCTAGATGTAATAATGTAACAGTTATAGTAAACCAGGATTCTGGAGAAGGGTCTGGATACATTCTAGATGTAATAATAAACAAGTTATAGAAACCGGGATTCTGAGAAGGGCCCTGGATACATTTCAAAGATGTAATAAAAAAACAAGTTATAGTGACCAAAATCTGGAGAGGGGTCCGGATACATTTCTAGATGTAATAATATAACCAGTTATAGTGACCGGGATTCTGGAGAGGGGTCCGGATACATTTCTAGATGTAATATAACGAGTTATAGTGACCAGGATTCTGGAGAAGGGTCTGGATACATTCTAGATGTAATAATAGAACAAGTTATAGTGACCGGGATTCTGGAGAAGGGTCAGGAATTTATTCCAAATGTCCGGAAGGAATTTTTTCCCTAAAATGAGGACAATTAGTTTCTACCTCATGGGGGTTTTGCCTTCTTCTGGATCAATACTATAGCACAAAAGGCTGAACTGGATGGACGTCTGTCTGTTTGAGGCCTTACAAACTTTGTAACTATGGTAACAAAAAGTAAAGTCTACCTTTCCAGAAACAGCGTCATCCATGGCCATGTCTGGTATTGCAGTCAAATGAACAAAACTGAGATGCAATATCTGACACAGTCAATGGTAACGAATGACCCTTTCCTAAATGTTATGTAACACCTTGAATGTAAGAGGACTAAAAGAGTAGAGAGAAAGGAATAAGGAAGAGATCTTTAGCACTGATTACCATGGCGTTACCGAGTCATCCGGCGTGTTAGCAAAGCAGAGGTTTATCACTGTTCTGCAGGAAAACAACAGCAGCAGCAAAGTCACCAAGGAGCTTGACCGCGGTGAGCGCTGCCATTTGTCGTCTTCACGGGAGACCGTGACCCCTGACCTGCATGGGCAGAGAATGAGTGTGCAGTGCAAGGTTATGGAAAAGGAAATTAGCCGGGTCATAGGAGGCAGAAGAAGAGGCTCGAAACCAGATTAAACTTGACAAAAAAACCACAATGTCCACAGGGGAGACATTAAAGGGCCACTTAGACTGAAGCACACATCTCATAAAAATACAGTAGCATCAAGGCGCGGAGCTGGTATCAGTCTCTCCTATGGATGTCAAGTCGTCTGCAGGTTCTCAGCCAAGAGAGATGAATTGTGTTTGCAGGGCAGGGATTATTCTAGACTTTCTGTCATTGCATTAAAGAGGTTGTGCAGTAAAAAATAACATGTTCCACTGGGGCCAAGGGGGTCCAAATAAAACCCAAAAACAAATACCTAGCTGTTCCCTATCACTGTCGCTCCTTTCAATTTGTGGGTTTTTGCTCCCGGCTCCAATCACTTACAATGGAGTGTGAGCTCCTCCAGCGCGTTGGGATGAAAACCTGCAAGTCGAGAGAAACAGATTGCCGGCAGTGACGAGGGCCGGGGACAGCTAGGTAAGTATTCTTTTTTTGACAACCCCAGCCCCAATGGAACCTATGTTTTTACTGGACAATCCTTTCAAGGTTTGCTACATTCCTCCTCCTTAACCAAGCCAAGACCATGGAGCAAGAGGCCACACACAAGTGCAACCAACGAAGAGAAGAAGCATAGGGTCCACGCCTGATGGACAGCCTGGACTTGGTGGACAGCCCGGACTTGGTGGACAGCCTGGACTTGGTGGACATGGACTTGGTGGGCAGCCCAGACTTGGTGGACAGCCCGGACTTGGTGGACAGCCTGGACTTGGTGGACAACATGGGCTTGGAGGACAACCCAGACTTATACACTAGGAAATCACTTTACAAGGAACAAGCTAGCAGGACATGGGTCGGGAGCCAAACCTCTAAGCAAAATCTTGGCATGTACTATAGCAGTCTGTACTCTGGCTATAACTCACCCATCATGCTATGGGCTCTGATTGGTTGCTATGGGCAACAAAGACAGTCTTACTGCTAGACAGTTTTCATACATAAGGCCCAATGCTAAAATGGTGTCATGCTAATTGATCTACCCCCTACAACGTGTGAAGATGTGATTATCAGTGGCCAACTATGCCACATGCGCTTATCTATCAAACTGGCTCTGTGTAATATTACGACCCAGTAGTGAATTATTCAGCATAAGCCTAGTTGTGTCACTCCAAAAAGGAGTTTGTGGTTCAAGAGTTTCAGGCTCCCACTTCCTTTTCAGTTTGTGGGCAGTTCTGCAGCTTTAGGCTCCCACCTCCTGTTCAGGCTGTGGGAGGTTAGTATGGCCCCAATGAAGGGTAGGTCTGACATAGTGGTATGTTGTACTTAGTATTGGACTGGAGCCCAGTAGTGGAGTTTATTCTTGGGGCCCACCAATGAACCTGATTCTTGGAGCTCACAAATGGAGTTGATTCTTAGGGCCTACCAGTGGAGCTGATTCTCGGGGCCCACCAGAGTTGTTTCTTGGGGCTCACAATTGGGAGTTGATTCTTGGCTGCCACCAGTGGAGTTGATTCTTGGGGCCACCAGTGGAATTGATTTTTGGCCCCCACCGGTAGAGCCAATTCTTGGGGCCCACCAGTGGAGATGATTCTTGGGAACCACCAGTGGAGTTGATTTTTGGCCCCCACCAGTGGGGAAGATTCTGGGGGCCACCAATGGAGTTGATTCTGGGGCCCACCAGAGGAGTTGATTCTTGGGGCCCACCAGTGGAGCTGATATTTGGGGCCCACCAGTGGAGTTGATTCTTGGGGCTCACCAGTGAAGCTAATTCTTGGGGCCCACCAGTGAAGTTGATTCTTGGGGCCCGTCAGTGGAGTTGATTCTTGGAGCCCACCAGTGGAGTTGATTCTTGGGGCCCACCAGTGGAGCTGATTCTTGGGGCCCACCAGTGGAGCTGATTCTTGGGGCCTACCAGTGGAGTTAATGCTTGGGGCCACCAGTGGAGTTGATGGCTGGGCCCACAGTGGAGTTGATTCTTGGGGCCCGTCAAGTGGATTGATTCTTGGAGCCCACAGTGGAGTTGATTCTTGGGGCCACCAGCGGAGCTCATTCTTGGGGCCCACCAGTGGAGCTGATTCTTGGGGCTAACAGTGGATTTGATTATTTGGGCCACCAGTGGAGTTGATTCTTGGGGCCCGTCAGTGGAAGTTGATTTTGTAGCTCACCGTGAGTTGATTCCTGGAGCCCACCAGTGGAGCTGATTCTTGTGGCCCACCAGTGGAGTGATTCTTTGGCCTACCAGTGGAGTTGATTATTTGGGCCCACCATTGGCGTTGATTCTTGGGGCCCACTAGTGGAGTTGATTCTTGGGGCTCACCAGTGGAGTTGATTTTGGGGCCCACCAGTGGAGTTGATTCTTGGGGCCCGTCAGTGGAGTTGATTCTTGGAGCCACCAGTGGAGTTGATTCTTGGGGCCCTCAGTGGAGCTGATTCTTGGGGCCCACCAGTGGAGCTGATTCTTGGGGCCTACCAGTGGAGTTGATTCTTGGGGCCCACCAGTGGAGTGATTCTTGGGGCCACCAGTGGAGTTGATTCTTAGGCCCTGTCAGTGGAGTTGATTCTTGGGGCCCACCAGTGGAGATGATTCTTGGGGCCCACCAGTGGAGTTGATTCTTGGAGCCCACCTAGTGGAGCTGATTCTTGGGGCCCACCAGTGGAGCTGATTCTTGGGGCCTACCAGTGGAGTTGATTTTGGGGCCCACCAGTGGAGTTGATGCTTGGTGCTCACCAGTGGAGTTGACTCTTGAAGCCCACCAGAGGAGTTAATTCTTGGGGCCCATCAGTGGAGTGGATTCTTGAGGCGCCCTAGTAGAGTTGATTCTTGGGGCCCACCAGTGGAGCTGACTCTTGGGGCCCACCAGTGGAGTTGATGCTTGGTGCTCACCAGTGGAGTTGATTGTTGCAGCCCACCAGTAGAGTTGATTCTTGGGGCCCACCAGTAGAGTTAATTCTTGGGGCCCACCAGTGGAATTGATTCTTGGGGCCCACCTTACAGCTACTGTTCATGATGGCACATAACTCTTACTCTTAGCCTCTTTTCTCTGCCCTTCTCCCTGAAAAGCATTCCCAGTTCCATGCGCAGGCGCCCATCAGGGCATGTCCTCTGCTCCCATGTGGGCCAGTCCGATCCTGATTGTACTCAGTGACTAATTCTCAGAACCCAGTGACATGAGACAACACATTCTGGCGTTCTGTCTACCTCGCTCACTATTTGTGGCTCCCTTTTATATATCTTGTCCGCAATATACTTCCCCACCGATCCCCAATTCCACACACCAATTTGGATTAAAGTTTAGTGTTAATCCAATTAATGCTTCTGCAAACTCCAGAAACTCTAAGCCACCTCCTGCCTCCCCGACCAGTACAAATCATATATTCCAGCCCAATGTGTTCGCTCGCCCTCTGCTCCCGGAGACTGCCTAATCCCACAGCCTAGTGAATGATATACATTTTTATAGGTGGCGGAAAAGCTCTGAGAAGATCTAAATCTATTTCGTCGCTCATTTAGCAGCTTCAGCTTTATGCAATTAAAACATCAGCACTAAATGTTACAGAATTAAAAAATGAGACACTTAAAAAATAATTGTGCTGTGCCGGGCCATGCTTGATAGGAAATATCTTCCACGTTAACCTAAATGGCGGCAGACGGCGCTACTAGAGCCGACGCCGGTGAACAGGAATTGGTTTGGATGTCAGCATATTCCACTGTGCTAATAAAGTATATACCTAGGAGCGCACCTTGAGATGAGTCACATGACTGCAAACAGGATAAAGCCTCTTTGGGGGAAGTTGGGCGGTGAGTTGTTTGTATATGGTTGGTTGATTTTGTCATAGTAAGAGATTTCCTCACCTTAAAGGCTTTAAGGGGTTGTCTCACTACAGGGATTGCTGCTTTTTATGTTGAAAATCTTGCAAAAACAAGTCACTTTGCAATATGTGTCCATTAACAGTGTCCTACCTATTCCTAGCTATAGCTAGACCTTTCATCTCTCATGTAGGCCCAGCGCGGTCGCTTAGCTACAGACTGATCGATCTCTCTATAGGCTGCCAGGCTGTCGCTATAGTACAGACTGATCGATCTCTCTGATAGGCTGCACATGTCGCTTATACAACCTGATCGATCTCTCCTGATAGGCTGCCAGCGCTGGTCGCTATAGCTACAGACCTGATCGATCTCTCCTGATAGGCTGCCAGTGTTGGTCTCTATATCTACACACCTGTTCATTCTCTCCCGATAGGCTGCCAGCACTGGGCTCTATATCTACACACCTGTTCATTCTCTCCCGATAGGCTGCCAGCACTGGTTGCTATAGCTACAGACCTGTTCGATCTTCCGATGGCTGCGCATGGTTGCTATAGCTACAGACCTGTTATTCTCTCCCATAGGCTGCCAGCACTGGGCTCATATCTACAATGTTTTCTGCTCCATAGGCTGCAGCACTGTTATAGCTACAGACCTGTTCCCTCTCTCCTGATAGGCTGCCAGCACTGGTTGCTATAGCTACAGACCTGGTGTCCTCAGCAGGACAGTAGAAGCCAGTAAAAGCCCTTGAATTCAAAAATGAAACCAACAAAACAGGACTGAGGTGAGATGAATTGATGTAGTGAGACAACCCCTTTAAGGATAGGTTCACTTGAACCTACCCTTAATGAGGGAATAAGCCCCATTTACCCCCTGCTCCATTCGTGGGATTGGTCGGGATACAGTGAGATATTTATTCCTCTGGATACTGTGGAAGGGACATAGACTTCTATAGGGTGAATGTAATCCAAATTGGTCTATGTTTAGGTCCTATTGGCCCAAATTGGTCCTATTTACCAAACGTATACAGTTTCAGCACCGGCAACAAAGCCATAGTAGATAACACTTTTATGTTCGATGCGGGAAGCAAATACGTTCCATAAAAAGGGCAAAAGCCCCATAGGAGTCTATGACCACATTACGGTCCTGCTAGGTATCTGTTAGGATAAGATTCTCCCGACAGATACCACAAATGGGGAGCACACATGCTATGCAAATGGAGTCTTTGGTTTCGTCCACACGGCCTATGTAAAATGCCAATTGGATTCTGTCTTAAGAATCCGGCCGGTATTTTGTCATCTTTTGTATGGTTTTGGGGGATGGTCCTGTCCGCGGTTTGCGGATTCAGTGTTCCCCCTCAACCATCAAAATGCACAATGCCGTGTGGATGTATACGTAGTTTGGATGCAGAATTTGAGACCGATTAAACAACCAAATACGTTCGCAATCTCCGTCCCATTATTTTAAAAGACCCCTTTAAAGGGGTTGTCTCACTACAAGGATTGCTGCTTTTTATGTTAAAGATCTTGCAAAAACAAGTCACTTTGCACTTTGCTCCTCAGGTCGCTATAGCTACAGACCTGTTTGATCTCTCCTGATAGGCTGCCAGCACTGGTTGCTATAGCTACAGACTTGTTCAATCTCTCCTGATAGGCTGCCAGCACTGGTTGCTATCGCTACAAATCGTTCGAATCTCCTCCCTTTTGATAAAGGGCTGCCACTACAGTTGTGCTTTAGTTACAGACTTGTCAAACATCCCTTTATAGGCTCAGCTCTCGGTTCGCTATAGCTACAGACCTGTTTCAATCTCTCCTGATAGGTTACCAGCACTGGTTGTTATCGCTACAAACCTGTTCGATCTCTCCTGATAGGCTGCCAGCACTGGTTGCTATCGCTACAAACCTGTTCGATCTCTCCTGATAGGCTGCCAGCACTGGTTGCTATAGCTACAGACCTGTTTGATCTCCCCCTGATAGGCTGCCAGCACTGGTTGCTATAGCTACAGACCTGGCTTCTACTGCAGCCTAGTAGAAGCCAGTAAACCCGCCCCTGAATACAAAATGAAATCAAGAAAACAGGACTGAATCAATGGAGTGAAACAACCCCTTTAAGTGCACAGAAGTGCCAGTAATTTCGCTTACTTGCAGCTGAATACAGGATTTCTCACTGCTGCACTTGGGTCATGCTCTCTGTGTTGCTGATATGCACAGCAGGGTTGTGTGAATTAGAAGCAAATCTATGGTTGGTTAAAAGTCAGTCTCACAGGAATGCAAAGGCACAAACTCCTGTCACTATGAAGAGCAGTGTCTATCAGCCAATCAGAGTGCAGATTATGTGACCTAACAGAAACTGTTGCATCAGCCAGAAATCCTGTATTCAGCTGCAGGTAAGCAAAATAAATGGCAATACAGTGCACCTAGAAGCAATTTCTAATGAACTAAGGGGAGAAAAAACCCTGTGTGATCCTTGAATGAGCAATCTGCAGGTCAGTTCAGATGATACAGAATTTCCTGACGTAGATATAAAATGCAAGTAGTGAGATATCACTTTGATGGAGAATCTTCCTGGATCCAGCATCAGGCACCTGAGATGAGGATTAACCCCACTCAAGTGGATAGGGCTCAGCTGCAATACTGTATTACTATATACTGTACTGGAACTGATGAAGAGTCTGGTGTTAAACACGAAACGCGTCTTCCACTGTAGGCAACTAAAACTATAATCTTTTAGTACAATAAGTACAGCTCCCCTCTACTTCTAAGGCTATGTTCACACGGCTTATTTCGGGGCGTATTTGCGGACGTGATTACGTCCGCAAATACGTCCCGAGATACGTTTCAAATAATGAACAATTAGATTAGCATTGATTCCAATGTAAATATGCTTCGTCGTTCACACGAGGCGTATTTCCGCCACGTATTTTCGCCATGTAAATACGGTCGTAAAATTTAGTCCCCCGTCACTTATTGAGGCGTATTTCGCAACGTAAATCCCAATAGTAAAGAATGGGGAATGTATTTAGGACGCGAAATACGTGCCACAAATACGCCCCGAAATAAGCCGTGTGAACATAGCTTAAGGGCATGTTCACACGACGGATTTGAATGAGGTTATGGTCGCTGGTTCCGACGCGGTTTCCGCGGCCAAAACCACGTCCAAATCGCGCCCACTTTATTAACATGGTTTCCTATGGGAAAGCGCTTTAATATTCACACGCTGCGGGTTTGGCCGCGGCTTGCCGCGCGTGTTTGAGAACTCTCCTGTCAATTCTTGACAGGGAGTCCTCAGCGCGGCGGCCGCGTGATGTTGCCGCAGCTGGTGCGCGGCTGGCAGCGCAGTTTTCCCACTGCCTACAAATTTGCATAGGGGCAAACCCTCGCCACAAGCCGCGCCCCACTTGTGCCGCGCCCACGCCACAAACCCGCCTCGGGAGACGCGAGTTTGCGGCGAGGTTTGGTCACGGGAACCGCGGCGAAAGCCACGGCTGAACCCGCGGCCAAACCCGCCATTTGAACGAGGCCTAAGAGGAGAAGGATCTTCAACCGACGCCCTGCAGCGGACATTGGTTTACAACAGTTCCAGAAAAACTGTTGTATTGAGCCTCAAAGTGTTGTGCCTGGATTTTGCACAACACAAGGAGGTGAGTAGTATATACCTACAAATATACACTACTATAATTTTATCTATAGTATTATACTAGGGAGCGCTGTCTCCATTTTTCTCTTTCTTTTTGCCAGCTGCAATACTAGGCAGAGCCTGTGGACAACAGTGGCGCCGTTTTCTAATTCTGTCCAACATAAATTCAATGTTACAAGATTATTGAGCCCAAAAGTCCAAGGTTGGCCGCACGTCCGAGTCAGAATATTCATGGCATTGCGATTCCTGTACACGGGTCACGTCGGGAACTCCGTCAGATCTCAGTATCAGCAATGCTTCAGTGGTTTTATACGAGATAAGTGGCTGCCTCTGCTCCAATACATTGAGCAGATCTTTAACGTGAGGCCGCGGCCGCCCGGGTTTAAGCGTTATTGTATTACACAACAACAACAAAAACCAGGCTGACATTGACGTGGAGGGAAAATGTGCCGAAGACTTCTTTTCTTTCCTTCTTCTTCTTTTACATTGATGCGTCGTCGTTCCTGAGTTCGAAACATCGATTGTCAAAGTAATTCTCACCTTTGTGATTATGCAGCTGAGATTCCTATCATTACATGATGTATCCTTAATAGCTAATTAATTACCGCTATTTAATCATACTCTATCAAAGACAAGGGACTATGCAAAAATGCCAGCCCGTTCCGGGAAGGGAGAGAAGGGCTACAATTTCTGTAAATGATACACTGATGAGTGGTCATAACTCATGAGGATAGAGTGAGAGCGGCAATGCAGGGAGCTGGCAGATTGTTTTGGGCCTGACTTAAAGCCGGGTTCACATAATGACGCTTATTTTCATGCATAAAATGCACATTTTATCTGCGCCAAAATACGCATTGAAAAATGCAACAATAGCGTCCTTTTGTTTTCTATGGGAACACGCCCCATTAGTGGAGAGGGGGGTTTTTGTTATGTGTGTATTTGATGCATTACATGACGCATAAAAATAATGGAGTTGCATGTTAATTCTTTTCGTGTAATGCTTATTTTACTTACGTAAATTTACAATGGAAAGTCAATGGGGAGTGCAATAAAAAGCACAAAATTACTTGTGTATTTTATCGACACTTGTTTTGCTATTTGTTTTGACTTTTCCGTGCTTCTTGATGTGCAAAATTCATGATTTGTTTCGTGATTATGCGTCAAAGGAACATGTTACAAAATGACAAGGATGGCGATTGAGGCCCTCCTACCTTTTCATGTCTATGCAATATATGAAAAAATTGCTATTCCAAAAAATTATTATGTCCTTTTTCACCGTTTTTAGTGCCTATAGAGTGCTGCTGATATTGTATTGTTTGCATGTTTTAGTGCCTATAGAGTGCTGCTGATATTGTATTGTTTGCATGTTTTAGTGTCTAGAGTGCTGCTGATATTGTATTGTGCCTGCATGTTTCAGTGCCTATAGAGTGCTGCTGATATTGTAATGTGTTTGCATGTTTTAATGCCTATAGAGTGCTGCTGATACTGTATTGTTTGCATGTTTTAGTGTCTAGAGTGCTGCTTATATTGTATTTTGAACGCAAGTTTTAGTGCCTATAGAGTGCTGCTAATATTGTGTTGTGTTTGCATGTTTTAGTGCCCATAAAGTGCTGCTGATACTGTATTGTGTTCGCATGTTTTAGTGCCTAGAGTGCTGCTGATACTGTATTGTTTGCATGTTTTAGTGCCTATAGAGTGCTGCTGATATTGTATTGTGTTCGCATGTTTTAGTGCCTATAGAGTGCTGCTGATATTGTATTGTTTGCATGTTTTAGTGCCTATAGAGTGCTGCTGATACTGTATTGTGTTTGCATGTTTTAGTGCCTATAGAGTGCTGCTGATATTGTATTGTTTGCATGTTTTAGTGCCTATAGAGTGCTGCTGATATTGTATTGTGTTTGCATGTTTTAGTGCCTATAGAGTGCTGCTGATATTGTATTGTGCCTGCATGTTTTAGTGCCTATAGAGTGCTGCTGCTATTGTATTGTTTGAATGTTTTAGTGCCTATAGAGTGCTGCTGATACTGTATTGTTTGCATGTTTTAGTGCCTATAGAGTGCTGCTAATATTGTATTGTGTTTGCATAGCTTTTGCCTGCCACACCAGTGTGCACCTATATGTTTATTCTTCAAATCGGATGTGCTGACCAGTTTTTGTCTTTTGACTTTTTAGTTTCTTGACTGTTTTTCATGGCTATGGGAGTTCCAAATATAACCGAGCACACGACTACGCTATAGTCTGAACTCCCATAGAAGTGAAAGGTGAGGACGGCCACAAGTGCCGCCCTCCTCATTTTGGAGCGAGCTATAAGCCGACCTGTTACGCACATGTTCCGTTGTGGGGAAAAAACCTCAACACCCGCCCACCGACTACCGATGGCGGCCAATGCGTGTCTGCTTTCTGCCGCGACGTCTAAAGAGGAGTTTTTGCGGATCCCAGCGCCACAACTGTGCTAGGAACAGATCTGTACTTAACAGTTCTGTTCCTGGAGCAGTCTCTATAAGTGCCGGAAAGCAGAGGAAACCTCCAATCACTTGACTTAACAATCTGATTGCTACAGTCAGTGACCGCAGCCTAATCAGAGGGCATTCCCCTGCTCCATTGGGTGAAACTCCCGGGGGCCCAGAGAATAATTGAACAGTCAGCCCTGGGGACCGAGAGTAGCCCTAGGGCTGTCTGTATAACAAACCTGCAGTCAGGGCACATTGTGTGCTTCCCTGACTGCAGCCTGTGTCATTATGGCATAGATTGTAATGCATATTCATGTATGCTAATACATTAAGTGTAAAAAAACGCACAATAGTTATCCCTTAATTGGATAAATAAAAAAGTAAAAATACATTAAAAAGTGTAAAAAAAATAAAAATAATTTAATAAAAAAATTATTGTGCATATATTACACACACACACAAAAAATATATATTATGTATCCACACGACCATAACCTGTAGTATTAATCTAACAGGTTATTCAGTGTGAAATGTGAATGGTGTAAAAAATATAATTAAAAACAAATTCTGCAGTCATTTTGATGTAAATGCCAACTATGCCGCCCAAAAGTACATCCCCTCCCGCATAAAACAAGTCCTCATATAACTACGTCATTGAAAAAATTACAAAGTTATCACTTTTGAAACACAGGGAGGCAAAAACTAAAAACATTTTGCTGGTAATTAAGGCCTTTTTGGGCTTGGGGCTTAAAGGGGGTGTCTCACTACATTGATTCATCTTACCTCAGTCCTGTTTTCTTGGTTTCATTTTGAATTCAGGGGCGTGTTTACTGGCTTCTACTAGGCTGCAGTAGAAGCCAGGTCTGTAGCTATAGCAACCAGTGCTGGCAGCCTATCAGGAGAGATCAAACAGGTCTGTAGCTATAGCAACCAGTGCTGGCAGCCTATCAGGAGAGATTGAACAGGTCTGTAGCTATAGCAACCAGTGCTGGCAGCCTATCAGGAGAGATTGAACAGGTCTGTAGCTATAGCAACCAGTGCTGGCAGCCTATCAGAAGAGATTGAACAGGTCTGTAGCTATAGCGACCTGAGGAGCTGATGCAGCCCATACAAGAGGGGATATCTCAGAATAGGTAGGACATTGTTAATGGACACATATTGCAAAGTGACTTGTTTTTGCAAGATCTTTAACAGGAAAAGCAGCAATTCTTGTAGTGAGACAACCAGTTTAAGGCCTTTTAAGTAATTATTTAAATACGTATTGCCATGTTTTTCAGGGGTCATTCCTTCCTATGCTCAGACCATACAAAGGGGTACTTGCTTCCTTCTATATCTAATGATATCTCTATCTTATGGGTCCCAACTGCATTAAACAACTATATATTGTAATATATAGTTACTTAATAATATAATTACATCCCCAAACCACCCGGAAACACTCCTTTACCAACCAGGATTGCCCCCAGACAGCAGAAGGCAAGGGCTAAAATCACTCAGGAATGCAGTTTTAGCGACCAGGAACGGCCCCAGCTTGCAAATGCCCCTGTGGGCTGCATGTGGCCTGATATAAGGCATGTCGGTAGGGGAAGGAAGTGACATCTGTGACATCTATCTATGGATGAGGACCCAGTGTATCTAGGGACAATTACTGTTTGCGATCAATTTTCGAGAATACTTATTTGAATGCTGATCAATAGACGCCCCAGTCCCAGTTTACATCCTTAATTTTTTTTTTTTTCCCTTTTTCAGACTCCTCTATAGCGAGAGCAGTTGATTGATGGATGAGCCGTGTGATGTATGTCCCAATACGAAAGTGAAATGTCAAAACGGCAGGGAGACGGCAGCTGATGGATTTATAAGACAATGTGCTTGGGCGAGTGCGGCGTCACCTCAGTAGTCATAATTAGGAGCCTCTGTAGGAAAGCAGCACCGTAAAAATAGGGGCAGAAACCGCGTCACGGACACACGCAGCAGAGCGAAGCGTCGGTTCAGGCTCTGTCCAAGGTGCGATGCCGGCACGAGTGACTGAAAGAGGCACCAGCGAAAGCACAGAGATATCGCCTAGTGCAGTCCCATGTAACACTACAGCTCACATATGGTGTTGGATTTAAACTGTTCTAAGTGACAGTCAGGGCTCTGCTGCCTCTGCTCATAGTAGATAGTGGCACGTTTACTTTGCATCACCGGGGTCTTGGATCCAAAACCATCCAAAAATGAGACTATCATGGTGTTTGCACGTTCACCCAGTGCTTGCATGGATTTCCTCCAGGGTCACCGATTTCCTGCCATACTCCGAATACGGATAGGTCACTTGGTTCCTATGACCTTCATGAGGAAATTACTGAGTCCCACTGGTGACAGGGACTGATGTGAACGGATACAACCTCTGTACAACGCTGCAGAACAGGTTGCCACTATAAAAGCAAATAAATAAGGCTTCTGTGCCTCAATAGTTTAGGGTCAGGGCCTCGGTGACTGGTGGCAAATACCACCCAACCAATGTTCTTCGGACAGTGGGATATGGCCATCTGCCTATTCCTGCTCTCCTTAACTATGAATGTATGTTCTGAAAAGCTTCTATTCTCCAGAGTCATAGAAAAAGCAAGGTTTATTTCAGGGCGGATTTTGGATGTGGATTTGACACCGATTTCAGAGGTAGATTTTATGCCTCTAATGTAGGTGAGGATTCTGCACTGAACCTGCCCAAACACCTGCCATGTCACCTCTTTTACAGCACTGAAAATAAATCAGCACCGAGGCAAATCAGTGTTGTGTGCACAGCAATCCAGATTTTCCATTAGAAGCAATGATTGGAGTCAGATTTGGACGCCGATTATGACGTGGATTCAGCGTCCAAAGCAGCCGGGTACATACCCACTTGTAGATTCACACTGATTTGCAGTGTGGTAATCCATACCACTTAAGCGCGGAATTTGGGTGTGGATTTGACGCCGATTTCAAAGGCAGATTTTCAGCCTCTACTTTACTCTAATGTATGTGAGGATTCTGCGCTGAATCTGCCTCAAAACCTGCAATGTCATCTCTTTTACAGCGCTGAAAATAAATCAGCACCGAGGTAAATCAGTGTTGTGTGCACAGCAAGAGTGCTTTCACATTCAGCTGGGCTTTTGGTGCACTTTTTTATGCGTTTTAGTGTAGAAATGTATTAACTGCTGTGCCTTTCTGCACAAAAAAACACACTGTGTGAAAGCAACCCAATGCAGATTTTCCATTACAAACAATGACTGCAGGCAGATGTGGATGCGGATTATGACATGGATTCAGCGTCCAAAGCAGCCGTATAGACACACCCACTTGTAGAGTCACATAGCGGATTTGCAGTGTGGTTGAGTGCGGATTTTGAATGTGGACTTGAGGCAGATTTTCAGCCTCTACTATACCATGTGAGGATTCTGCGCTGAATCTGCCTCAAAACCTGCAATGTCATCTCTCTTACAGCGCTGAAAATAAATCAGCACCGAGGTAAATCAGTGTTGAGTGCACAGCAAGAGTGCTTTCACATTCAGCTGGGCTTTTGGTGCACTTTTTTATGCATTTTTGACTGCGTTTTTATGCAGAAATGTACGGCATTAATTGCTGTGCCTTTCTGCACAAAAAACGCATAAAAAATGCACCAAAAAATGCAGATTTTCCATTAGAGACCATGATTGCAGGCAGATGTGGATGCGGATTGGGACGTCAATTCAGCCGTAGACATACGCACTTGTAGATTCACATAGCGGATTTGACGGGTGGTAATCCATACCAGCTAAGCGTGGATTTTGGGTGTGGATTTGACGCCGATTTCAGAGGTAGAGGCAAATCAGTGTTGTGTGCACAGTAAGAATACTTTCACACGCAGCTATAGTCTTGGTGCACTTTTTATGCATTTTTGGGATTTTTTTTTTGTGCAGAAATGTACCGCATTAATTGCGGTGCTTTCCTGCACAAAATCCACATTCGAAAAACGCATCAAAAACTTACCTGCGTTTTTATCTTTTGAGTTTTTTGTCAAAAAGACAGCAATTAAGTGCACATTTTGCACAAAAATCAAAATGCACCAAAAGCCGCTCCGTGTGAAAGCACTCCAATGCAGATTTTCCTTTAGAAACCATGATTCAAGTCAGATGTGGATTCAGCATCCAAATCAGCCATGTCCACATATCCTAAATAACATGTAAGGAGAGGTAACCAGGGCTGTGGAGTCGTCAAGCCAAAGCCCCGACTCCCCAATTTCCCAAACCTCCGACTCCCTCATACACGGCGCATGTTTAAGTGATAACTTTACTGTAGTAAAATGGTAACATCCGGCTGTTTATCACCTTATGATACAATAATCAAGCTATTTAGGTAGAACAGACACTGACAAGCTAAAGGGTAACAATGTTTTGATCTTTTGAACGGGTAGAAGAGACTTGGGATCAGATTTTGGTCAAGATATGATTGAATCTGATCCAGGGCCCAGAAGGATTCAGGCAGTATTGAAAACCAAATGTGGATTTACCAAATACTAACAAAATAATAAAAATTAAAATTTTGATTTTTAGGAGCAAAACAGTAACAATGCAGTTACAGGAAAGAATCTGCAGAACTAAGCAGATGCTAAATACTTGCAAGTCCCATTTATGTATAAGATAGGCAAGATGACTGTATATAAAATTGCTCTTTGCACTGCATCGAACTAACTGGACCAACTTATTATAGATTTTGGGAGTCGGCCCATTTTATGACGACTCCAATTCCTGCAAAATAGGCACCGACTCCACAGCCCTGGAGGTAACCAAATCTATATTATGGGGTCTGTCCTGAGGACCGTGACGTATGACAGCAATCACCTGCTTTCGGGAGGTGCAGGAAGAGGAACATCTCCTAGAGGAAAGGGGTTGAATCAACATCCATTACGCAAAAAACTTGAAAAGAATCTCTCGGAGCAATTACAGGCCGCGCGCCGCAGGAGATCTGCACAGCAAACTTATAGCCTGAAATTCCAATGCAGATTAGGTCAGGAACACATGATTATAGTGCATACCTAATTCATAATGAAATGGTCGTTAAGCCGACAAAAACTCTGTGCAGTAATATTTTTTTGTAACAGCAATTATTATTGCCGATTTAACAACCTTTAGTTAATCTAGCCAGAAGCTTCTGCAGGAGAAGAACTATTCCAATGTAGGAGAATGCAGAATGAGATGCTAAACTGGTACCGTCCGGGCACAACTGGGCAGATAAAGGGAGCGGGGTTAATTATAGACCCAAATAATCCGTTTCAGGAAGGACTATGGGATTTCTTACACAGGATGGATGTAATAGGCCTGACACTGGGCCTGTGATCAAGATGGCCCCTTGACCCCTCTATATTTGGCCACGGTACCGACAACCCACCACCACTAACTGGGGTGTGATTGTATCTGCTGGTCAGACGAGGGGATGAAACACATGCAGTATGTTCCTCCTATGCAACGCTCTTCATAGCGCTCAAGCATAAAGGGGTATTCTCACCACACTGATTCACTTTAAACATGTAGGCAAAGGTAAATATTAATACCAAATACATTTCTGTTATGATTTTGCTTGATTGCAGATTAAGAGCCTTTTTTATCCGATTTTCGAAGGTTACTGACCACCTGTCTCTGCTGTAGAGCCATGGCCGGGATGGCGAGGGCACTCCCTGCTGTGTCTCAGCAGCATAAAAGATTGTTTAGGTTTCTTACTGACAAATTTTAACCTTTTGGAGCTTTGTAGCCTTGTGCCCCGTTGTTAAAACACCTTCATCACCAATGTTCCTCTAACAGGATCAGCTACGAATAGGAGATCCTGTCAAACAGCTCACAGCCTGAACAGGAAGTGGGAGCCTGAAGCGGTCAAACCACCTACAGCCTAAACAGGAAGTGGGAGCCTGAAACTGTTGAGCCACCCCCACACAGAACAGGAAGTGGGAGCCTGAAGCTGTAGAACCACCCACAGCCTGAACAGGAAGTGGGAGCCTGAAGCTGTAGAACCACCCACAGCCTGAACAGGAAGTGGCAGCAGGAAGCAGCCGAATCGCCCACAGCCTAAACAGGAAGTGGGAGCCTGAAGCTGTTGGACCGCCCAGAATGGGAAGTGGGAGCCTGAAGCTGTAGAACCACCCACAGCATGAACAGGAAAGTGGAAGCCTGAAACTAGCTGTGAAGAGCGGGCTGTGAAACAGCATAGTGTGAACACCCCTTTATGTTATAGAGCAGGAGAAACTCATCAGATCACTACATAGGGAGGATATGACATATACTTGGTATTTATTCATTTTAATGCTCCCCTTTCTGAGCCACTCAATGCCTCCCACACAGCCAGCCAGTATCGCTCTGCACTGATGAGGGGGCAAAACCCCAAAACAGCTGTATGCGGATGAGCGATACTGGCTTGGCTAATATCCCTTTTTGCTCTCTAAAGACTCCGTGAGTCGGAAAGAAATTGAGGATTTGTAACATCCACCAGAGGGTGCTTGAGCTTCTCATTTCCTTTCCCATAATGCCCTGTGAGATACAATGAAAACAAAGACCCATGTATAATGTACAGTTTTATGAATATTCTGCTGCAGACTAAATGGCAGATTTGTTGCGTGAACTTAGCCCTAGTGTCACTGAATGCATAAATTCGTCTGTAAAATGACTCCGATTTTAGTTATCGCTTCCAAACCAGCAACAGTTTGGGTCATATTGTTTCATCAACTCATCCAACAACCTTGAGTGAAAGAAAACATGAATATGATTTAATAGAAAGGACAAAAAAAAAAAAAAGGTGACAAAAAAAAAAGAAACAAACACCAGGAACTTTATTATGTTTTATTACAAACTGAAACATGAAATTAAATGCAATAAAATCAAACCAAGGTAATAACTTAGCAGTAAAGCAAAAATAACTCAAAAAGATAAAAGATGAAGATGATTGCACATTATACAAAAAGGAATAAATGTACTAAAAATGACAAAACATAAAAGAACAAATGAAATGGTTACCAAGGCAATGCAGGTCAGGGAATCAAGGATGGAGGAGTCACACAATATTAAAAAGAAATCCAAAAGGACGGTCAGGAACATGAACTCTGCAAAACAGATGGAGGAGCTGCGGTTATTCAGGGTCTTAGGACTTTAAAAAAAAATTAAAAAAGAAGATGAAAATGCACATAAAATATAAAACCAAAAAGAATTGTATGGTCAAGATTAAAAAGAACAAGTACTAGAAGGAACTCAACAGAAATATGCGACACATCCCATGCAATGACATTAAAGGGGTTGTCTCACTATAAAGTTTAGCTTTCAACATGTAGGGAACAAAAAAAATGAAGACTTTTTCCAAATGCATTGCTTTGTTTATTTTGCCTTGTTGAGGAGAGAGATTTTATCTGCTCTGAGGGCACACCGGATTCTCTAGTTACCGACCTGCACTCTCTGCTCTTTGTCTTGTCTGAGAGCAGAGAGTAATATCACCACAGGTCGGCATACAGTGCTATCTCTAACAAACAAAGGAGACTAATTAATTGTTTCCTTTAAAGGGGTTGTCTCGCTACAGGGATTGCTGCTTTTTAGATCTTGCAAAAACAAGTCACTTTGCAATATGTGTTCATTAACAGTGTCCTACCTCTTCAGAGATATCCCCTCTTGTATGGGCTGCATCAGCGCCTCAGGTTGCTATAGCTACAGACCTGTTTGATCTATCCTGATAGGCTGCCAGCGCTGGTTGCTATAGCTACAGACCTGGCTTCTACTGCAGCCTAGTGGAAGGCAGTAAACACGACCCTGAATTCAAAATGAAACCAAGAAAACAGGACTGAGGTGAGAGGAATCCATGCAGTGAGACAACCCCTTTCAGCTCTGAAGCTCTCTGCTCTGTAAATGACATCTCCTGCTCTCATGTCAGCGCAAGAAGAGGAGCAGTGAATACAGAGCTGATATGCAACTCACTGCTATAGAACCACCCACACCCTTACCAGGAAGAGACAAGAAGCAAGAATCTAAAACTGCTTGCTCTGTGAAACAATACAACCCCTTTAAGGAAAATGAACAATGACCTAAGTTTTTACGACTAAAGCTCAGTTCACACCACATTTATGATGTATGTTTAGCATGTACGTTGGAAAAACTCACGATGCACGCCCTAAACCACAAAAAAAAAGGATAAAATAGTGCAGGAGCCTATGCTATTCTATGCAAAAACATTTATAAAAAAAATATATATATGTTAAATATACATTTTATTTTACAATGGGACCCAATGGGTGATGGATGGCACTATCTGGCATCCGTTTAACGTATCCGACCTAGTATGTACATTGAACGGAAACCAGAAACATGGGGTGTTGCCTAGCCAAACCCAACTAATATGCAATCACTGTGTCGGTCCAACTCACCTCATGCACCCCAAATTTCTGACAACCGTCTCAGCTTTGAAAATAGTGAATGTGCCCATTTCTTTAGTAAAATGGATGGTGCTTGGTTCTTTGACCATTTTATAAGTTGTCGGAGTGGAGTGGTGGCCCCTGTCCAACATTGGGTCTTCATCCTTGACAAGGATGTGAAAAGGGTCTCATCTATACCATGTAAAGCAGACATGGGAGTAGATCACAAGTACATACCCTGTTTCCCCAAAAATAAGACAGTGTCTTGTATTAATTTTTGCTCCTAAAGATGCACTATGTCTTATTTTCAGGGGATGTCTTATTTTTCCATGAATAAATTATAGCATGCTATACTAGTGTGTGTATATATATATATATATATATATATATATATATATATATATATATATATATATATTATTATCTATATATCTCTCTCTATATATATCTATTTTTATCTTATATATATATTATATATATATATATCTTTATATATATATATCTATATATATATATCTTAACTATATCTATATATCCTATCTATCTATCTCAAAGTTTATAGTCACAAACCATAGGATATATGTATGTAAAGGACATTTTATGGCAGCTGAAGTGACTTATCTCAAAGGATGACAAATATGACATGCTGGGACTTGTGGGACTAGAAGTTCCAGCATGCCCCATCTGCCATCCTGTGAGATGTGTGTGTGTCAGTATCATTGCTCTGTTCTCCCTCCCATCCCTCACCTACTTGTACACTTTCTGTCCTGGGATGTTTGGGACCTGTGGTGACATCAGTCACATGACCTCCCTGCACAGGTCCTTCAACCCTCTAATTTCCGCTATGTCTTATTTTCGGGGGGGGGGTGCCTTATATTAGGGAATTCAACAAAATCTCTGCTATGTCTTACTTTTGGGGAAACACGGTATTATGGTGTCAAAGGGTTTGTGTATAGTACAACGTACAGTTACCTGCAGGAGCATTGAAGAGAGTGTCTCCAGGTAGTGGACCAGTCATGAGGTGGTGCAGGTAATGTATAAAAGGTGGCAGGAGCTTTTCATTCACAGCTATCCTCATATTATACAACAGGCAATACATAAGGTGTCTCTTTACATTTCCAGCCCCAGGCCGAGCTGCTTAGGTCGCCAAGTACATACAAGGCATCGGCTGCACAGAACTATCTCATCTGCCGGAAACTAGATGGAGCTCTGGAATGCAGATTTCTATAGAAAAGGAGCCCCTATAGCCCTCGTACCCGCCAGGACCTGACATATTACAATACCGGCACACAATGGCTCCGTAATCTTCAAGGCGTTCATCTGAAAACTCAGCAGAGGCCATGGGGAAAATCAACAAGAACTTAAACCTGCCGGAGATAAATGGGGATTTAGCCTAAAATAAAGGTCTTAATAAGTGGATTGGGCAGATGAGGTAGAGCCCTGGATTTTATCTGCCATCAGTCATCCATACCCATCACTACAGTAATAGTACAGCAGACACTGCTAATATACATGATACATATTTATTCACTAATAGGTTGTTAAACATTTTATGTTCTCTGTACCAGGTAGGGAGCTTCTTCATGTGCCCCCTAGTAGGGGATACCGTTACTTATGTACAACAATATAACTACTATAATACTGCTCCTATGTACAAGAATATAACTACTATAATACTGCTCCTATGTACAAGAATATAACTACTATAATACTGCCCCCTATGTACAACAATATAACTACTATAATACTGCCCCCTATGTACAACAATATAACTACTATAATACTGCCCCCTATGTACAAGAATATAACTACTATAATACTGCCCCTATGTACAAGAATATAACTACTATAATACTGCCCCTATATACAAGAATATAACTACTATAATACTGCTTCTATGTACAAGAATATAACTACTATAATACTGCCTCCTATATACAAGAATATAACTACTATAATACTGCCTTCTATATACAAGAATATAACTACTATAATACTGCCTTCTATGTACAAGAATATAACTACTATAATACTGCCCCTATGTACAAGAATATAACTACTATAACACTGCCTCCTATGTACAAGAATATAACTACTATAACACTGCCTCCTATGTACAAGAATATAACTACTATAATACTGCTCCTATGTACAAGAATATAACTACTATAATACTGCCCCTATGTACAAGAATATAACTACTATAATACTGCCCCATGTACAAGAATATAACTACTATAATACTGCCCCCTATGTACAGGAATATAACTACTATAATACTGCCCCTATGTACAAGAATATAACTACTATAATACTGCCCCTATGTACAAGAATATAACTACTATAATACTGCCTCCTATGTACAAGAATA
This sequence comes from Phyllomedusa bahiana, assembly GCA_025379985.1. Lineage (NCBI taxonomy): Eukaryota > Metazoa > Chordata > Amphibia > Anura > Hylidae > Phyllomedusa > Phyllomedusa bahiana. The sequence continues at coordinate 46,024 of JAODAL010012980.1, forward strand.
TAACTATTATAATACTGCTCCTATGTACAAGAATATAACTACTATAATACTGCCCCCATGTACAAGAATATAACTACTATAATACTGCCTCCTATGTACAAGAATATAGCTACTATAATACTGCCCCCTATGTACAAGAATATAACTACTATAATACTGCTCCTATGTACAAGAATATAACTACTATAATACTGCCTCCTATGTACAAGAATATAGCTACTATAATACTGCCCCCTATGTACAAGAATATAACTACTATAATATAATACACATCTACACGTGTGAGGAGAATACCAGGCCACTGTCACTTCACATTGCTGTATTTACATGTAATAGCTGCTGATCCCTACTCTTGTGATATCTTCCTTAGGCGAAGTTCACACGGCTTATTGCCGACGTAATTGTGGGGACGGCTTTCGCCCCGCAATGACGCCGGCTGCCGTACAGTGGGGCGGGAGGCCGGCAACTCGCCGGCCCCATAGACACTCATTATTCACGGCGCGTATCCCGCCTGGATAACGTGCAGGTCACTTTCTCCCCCCCGCGGTGTATTCGCCGAGCGGGGAGAGGAGACGGAATCCATAGTTCTCTATGAGAACTGTTGATTACCGTAATGACTGGCACGGATTTCAGCCGCGCGCAGTACGGCTGAAATCCGTGCCAGAAATAAGCCGTGTGAACGAGGCCTAAAAGTCAGACCCGAGACTCTAGACACGTAAGAGGGCAGTCACTGGGGCTCTGACAGCGACTCTCCCTTCAGTCATCCAGGAGAGAAGGGGAGGAGGGGGGGGGCGTTTAGCTGACGGCTCATAACAAATTCAGACAACATAGTGCATTCAATTCCGCACTGAACCGAGCCGGAGTCGCTGAGAATAACCCGCGTGCACTTGGATTCTTATAGTCTTATCTGCTCACATTAGCATCCTAATCTCTCAATGCAGAATAGGTGAAATTACCCTTGCTGCGCGCCCTTCACAGCACGGACCACAATGTGCCCCAGCAGCCTCCAGTACACACAGGGGTCCGCGACAGCCTGGTGCAGGGGGGGGGGGGGAGCGATGTTATGAGATGGTTCTGCTTATCTATAGCAATGTCAACAAGCCTTCCAATTATCGATGCACGTGTTGCCCTATCAGCGGCCGCAGTTCTCCTTTTTGGCTCAATCAAGGCAGATTAAGATTTTGTTAAATGGGGTTATCATGTTTTGGGTGACTCGGAGCTCGATACGGGCGACTCCTGTGTAATCACAATACATGCTCCACACTGAATGCGCGCATCAAAAGCAGAGGCGAGGCACAAACCACCGTTATCGCCATCAGAGGCACTGGAAACCCTATAAACACCATCTGGATGGAGGCAAATAGGAGGTCGCCGAACGTCAAGGTGACTGCTCGGACTCTCCACCTGAAGCTCTGCAGCTTATACTGGACTTGCACCATTCCCAATATGCAGGTACCTGAAATCAGGTCTGCTGGTGCCGGGGCGGACACCTCTGTGGGATCACAGTCTTGATCCTTAAAGGGAATGTGTCATCAAAAATGAGTCATTAAGTCCCATTTTTATGTTAAACACTTTTTTTTAAGAATTAGTTTAAAAAAAAAAAAATTCCTATCACTCAATATTTTTTAATAATTCTTAAGTCTTGCAGTTTTCACTTTGGCCACTAGGCCTTGCTTGCACTGCTTTAACAGCAGTCAGAGAGATGCTTTACAGCAGCTTCATGCACATAGGAGTCTTAAGACTGACTCAGTCCCATTGACTTCTATAGGAGAGTTTTCTAGTCATGTGCTGTGACCTGGGAAGAAGTCACTGTGCAGGAAGGTGAAAGGGGGAGATGTGACCATCTCCTCTTGTGACTGGTGGATCCTGTGTTATCTATTCACACTGGTGTCTCCTTTCAGTTCGACCCTCTTTTGTGCTGATAATGAGCAGACCACTGAGAATCTTTCTGTACAGAACAGGAAGTGTCAGACTATTATTAGACCTAGTGGCCAAAATGAAAACTGCAGGACTTAAGAATTATTAAAAAATATTGAAAAGGATATGGAAAATGAAAAAAAAAATTCTTAAATGTGTTGAACCTAAAAATGTGAGTTAAACAAATAAGTCATTTTTGATGACACATTCCCTTTAAATTCATACTGAATTGTAAGGAAAGGATTCCAGTAAGGGTATGTTCAAACGACATATTGTGGCACGTATAGTACGCGCAGCAATACGCTGTGTGATTTGGAACCATGCGCTGTAAGCACGCATTTCCAAAGCACAGGGGGAGGGGTAGGGTGGGTGCGGCAATCCAAAACTCCACACTCCTATATGGTGCTCTCCCCAAGGAGAGATGTTCCCCTTTCTGAGCCACTCATCGTCTCCCACCCAGCCAGCCAGTACTGCTCTGCACCGATGAGGAGCAAAACTCCGAAACAGATGTCTGCAGATGAGTGATACTGGCTTGGCTAATATCCCTTTTGCTTTCTAAAGATTCAGTGAGTCTGAAGCAAACTGAGGATTTGTTACATCCATTAGAGGGTGCGTGAGCTACTCAGCTCCTTTCCCATAATGCTTTGATTCACAGAAGAACTGTTCCTATTATATGTACTGGTGACACGTCACCTAGCATCAGGATGCGTCTTCAAGGTCTAGATCAGGGGCATCAAATTCATTTTTACTGAGGGCCACATCAGCATTATTGTTGCCTCCAAAGTGGAATTGGAGAGTGGCGAGCCTGCCTGGGCTCGGCTCTCAGAGCTGCGCCACTGCCTGCGAGTTGCTGACTAAAGTGGTGTAGAGGTAAATCTGGGAGCTCCAAACCAAAGATGGCGTCCAGTTTCAGTACTGGCACCACCACCTCTGGAAAACCTGGGCTGCGCCTACCAGGAAAGGTGACGAGCCGGTCCTTTTAGGTCAGGGGTCTGCAACGTCGGCCCTCCAGCTGGTGGGAAACTACAACTCCCATCATGCCTACTGATATAGATGATATAAATTCATGATGGGAGTTGTAGTTTCCCAACAGCTGGAGAGCCGACGTTGCAGACCCCTGTTTTAGGTTAAAGGGAATGTCTCACTACAAGGATTTATTTTTATGTTAAAGATCTTGCAAAAACAAGTCACTTTGCAATATCTGTCCATTAACAGTGTCCTATCTATTCTGAGATATGTCCTCTTGTATGGGCTGCATCAGCTCCTCAGGTTGCTATAGCTACAGACCTGTTCGATCTCTCCTGATAGGCTGCCAGCACTGGTTGCTATAGCTACAGACCTGTTCGATCTCTCCTGATAGGCTGCCAGTGCTGGTCGCTATAGCTACAGACCTGTTCGATCTCTCCTGATAGGCTGCCAGCACTGGTTGCTATAGCTACAGACCTGTTCAATCTCTCCTGATAGGCTGCCAGTGCTGGTTGCTATAGCTACAGACCTGGTGTCCTCAGCAGCTCATCACTGCAGCCTAGTGGAAGCCAGTAAACACGCCCCTGAATTAAAAAATGTGTCCATTAACAGTGTCCTACCTATTCCTAGATATCCCCTCTTGTATGGGCTGCATCAGCTCCTCAGGTCACCATAGCTACAGACCTGTTCGATCTCTCCTGAAAGGCTGCCAGCACTGGTTGCTATAGCTACAGACCTGGCCGATCTCTCCGGATAGGCTGCCAGCACTGGTTGCTATAGCTACAGACCTGGCTTCTGCTGCAGCCTAGTAGAAGCCAGTAAACACGCCCCTGAATTAAAAATGAAACCAAGAAAACAGGACTGAGGTGAGATGAACCGATGTAGTGAGAAAACCCCTTTAAGGCTTTGTCCAACCCTGCGTCTAAGCTCTGATGGGCCACATAAAAGGACATGGAGCGCCAGATCCGATCTGTGGGTCCTGAGCTGGACAATGGAGTATGTCGTTGGGAACACAACATGGGACCCCAGCACCCTCTGCTATTTTTCTGACCAGAGAATTACAGCCCAGCTCCGTGAATGCGACACAGATACATACACCGTCAGGACATGCTGGAACTTGTAGTCCTCCAGCGTATAAAAGTACAGTAAGAAGAGCGAAGGCTGCAGTGCAATTGGCAGCAGCATAATAGAATTACAGAGCAGAATTATAGAAAGGAGTCATTCAATTACTGCCCGCTGTAACTTCATTTATACTTGTATTTCACAGGCAGATTCTGCCTTATTTCTTAAAGCATTTAATTCCGTGATAAACCTTGTTAAGTAAAATTGAAAAATTAAATAATTACTTCAATTCGAAAGTTATATCAAATCAGGCCTGAACACTTATTACGTTACGGCTGGGAAGCCATTTCACTGGACTGCCGGAGAAGGAGCGGAATAGTCGCGGCACGTTCACATCTACAGAAGGAGAACAGGGGGTGCTGTATTGAGGGGCTCATCACCAACCAAAGTAATGGGAGAAAAGGAGGAGACCTACGTTCTCTAGGGCTCTCAGTGATCCTCACCTGCTGATCTGTCCTGGTACTGACTCCAGGAAACCCGCACGTACAGGTGAGATCAAGAAGGTTTTATACCCCTGTTATCATATAATCCAGACACCTTCACAGGCAATGGAGCGGGAAAGAGTACATGGCCTGGCTGCATGTATATACTGTATCGCGCATGCATACAAACATGCTACATTCACCATACGTCATTTATGTATCTAAATATATATGTATATATGCATGTTATAAACATATACTGCATATGTCACAGATGTTTATACGGTATACGGCATGGCTATGTGTACAGGCAGTCCCCGACTTACACTGTTTCGACTTGCATCTGTCCCCTAGTTACAAAAGGAGGCTTATGGGGCATGCTGGCACTTGTAGTTCCTTGATCCACAGCAGATAGTAGCTGTAGAATGACAAGTTCCAGCATGCCACTGCAAAGACTTATGGGGCGTGCTGGCACTTGTAGTTCCTTGATCCATAGCAGATAGTAGCTGTGGAATGACACGTTCCAGCATGCCACAGCAGCACATGAGGTGAAATCTTCTTGATATGGACACAGACAGCAAAACAAATGTAAAAACCCTTCCCTGCACTAAAAAGAAAACTATTTGTGCTGGAGTTACATTTAATACATATACCTGTTCCTCCATTCTTTGTAAGTGAGAAAACTTGCAAAATTGCCAGTGTATCAAATACTTTTTTTCCTCACGGTATGGCTTCTAAATAAAAATAGGGACTTCGGCGCTCCCGAGGAATGCGATATAAAAACACTATTTTAAAAAGTATTTTGTTAAAAATAAAGGGATTTCTCCCACTATAAAAGCAATAAAACTCAGTTTTAACCGTTTTCGTGGGTATACCCACGTTCATCGAAGTGCATGTTGAGAAGTACTTTGGGGGTTTTTTTTAAAAAAGGCTTTTTGCATGATAATTGAACTTAAAGGTTTTTAACCCAATCACTAATCCATTTTACTTTTTCAAATTTGCCCCAAAAGCCCTTCTGGTTGCACAGCATCTTAAAAACCTTCATGTTTCCATAAAAACTTTCCCTGATTGTGGTGTGTACTTTGTTAAATTTTGCCAAAAAAAGTGTGCCTATTCATTTGAAACCGTTCTTCAAAATTTTTTTTAAACAAAAAAGAAACAATTTTAATATTTTTTACCCAAATTTATAAAACCACAATTTATGCCCCCATATAAAATATTTTATTTTTTTTATGTGCTAAAAAAATTTTTTTGAATTTATTTGCTAATAATTAATAAAATTTCTTATTTTACAAAATATTATTTTCGTTTTAAAAAATATTCCCCTCTAAATAATTTGTTCATATTACAGTAATGTTCGGGCGCCCCAATTCACCTTTTCCCTTAAACCCGGGCTGAAATATCCTGGTATATAAACACCAAGTATAATTCTTCTCTGTAGCTGCGAAATCTAGGAAAAAGGGGGAGAAAGGGAGAAGAAAGTTCCCCAAAAATGGAGGGGAAAGGAAAAAAAAAGATGAAAAGAAAAAAAAAGGGAGAGGAGGGAGAGGGGGAAGAGAGGAAGAAAGAAAAAAAGGGGAAAGAAAAAAAGGGGAAAGAAAGAAAAAAAGAGAAAGAAAAGGGAAAAGAAAAGAAAGAAAAAAAGGGAAAAAGGGGAAAAAAAGAAAAAAAAAAAGCGAGAAAGAAAGAATAAAAAGGGGAAAGAAAGAAAGAAAAAAGAGAGAGAGGAAAGAGAGGAAAAAGGGAAAAAGAGGAGGAAGGGGAAAGAGAGAGAGAAAGAAAAAGAGAGAGAGAGAAAGGAGGGAGAAAAAAAGGAGAGGGGGGGAAAGAAAAAGAAATAGGAGAAAAAAAAAAGAAGAAAAGAAGAAGGAGAAAGAAGAAAGAAAAAAAGAAAGAAAGAAGAAAAGAGAAAAGAAAGAAAGAAAAAGGAGAGAGAGAAAGAAAAAAGAAGGGGAGAGAGAAAAAGGAGAGAAAGAAAAAAAAGAAAAAAAAAGAGGGGGAAAGGGAAAAAAAGAAAAAAAAAAGAGAGAAAGAAAAAAAGAAAAAAAAAGAGAGAAAGAAAAAAAGAAAAAAAAAAGAGAGAAAGAAAAAGAAAAAGAGAGAAAGAAAAAAAAAAGAGAGGAAAAAAAAGAAAAAAAAAGGGGCAAAAAAAAAAAAAAAAAAAAGGGGAGAAAGAAAAAAAAAAAAAAAGGGGAAGAAAGAAAAAAAAAAAAAAAGAGAGAAAGAAAAAAAACAAAAAAAAGAGAGAAAGAAAAAAGGAGAGAGAGGAAAAAGGGAGAGAGAGAGAAAGGAGGAGGGGGAAAGAAAGAGAGAGGGAGAGAGAGGGGGGAAAGAGAGGAGAGAGGAGAGGAGGGGGGAAAAAAAGGGGAGGGGGGGGGAAAAAAGGAGAAGAGGAAGAGAGGAAGAGAGAGAGAGAGAGAGGAAAAAGAGAAACCCAAGTATGATGTAACGTTGTCACGTTCCGAGGCACAGTGACGTTACGACTAAGAACATTGTGGAACGAAAGCGTCATGCTAGTCGCGCCTATATTGTGATTTGGACAATTTTATTCAATTTATCAATAAATAGATGTTTTAAGCGACATTTTCAGTTTTCCATGTAAACGCTGTGTATGTATTCCCGTCAGCAGGATAGATTAGACATTCAGCAAGCAAGGCAGAAGGACAAACAACCACCAGCGAGCGGCGTCCCCTTGTTAGTGCTAGGACTGGATTAGGGAATAACATCGTAAAACACGACGGTCACGGTGTTTGTTAATATTTCATGTTTCCACTTTAAAAATTGATAGGAAAATCACCTCCGTATTAAAAGCAAGGTCACTGTACTAGGCAGCGCTCTGCGTGGCCAGGAAAGCATGCGAATAGTCAAAGGCAGGCGTCCTCAAACTGCGGCCCTCCAGCTGTCGGGAAACTACAAAAAATCAGCCCCGGTTATAGATTAAATAATGCATGAGGGGTTGTAGTTTTCCGACGTGGAGGGCCGCAGTTTGGGACGCTGGTCAAGGTGCAAAAAAATTTTAGATGGCGGAAAACAAAAAATCCCAAGCCCGCCGCCGCCCCGTTTTTTCTCCCTTTTTTTTGGTGAAGCGACGAGGACATGGGAGGAAGGTGGAGGGGGGGGGGGGGGGGCTAAAATTTTTGGGGGTGAAAAAAAAAAAAAGGAAATAAAAAAAAAATTAAAAAAAAATTACAGAGCTCGGTATAGACTAAAAACATAAGCGCTGAACTCGTGCTCTCGCTGCTCTGCTCGTCTAACGGGGGGAGAGAAAATTCAAAGATGTGAGATGGGAAAAAACCAGCAGATTGCATCCTTTGATGCATGGGAAGATCATACGCTCTCCTCTGCACGGATCTAAGGATTGTGTTAGTATCTTATTTAAGCTAGACCCATTTCATTAAATATGAAACTGGTACATGGGGCGCCTTCAACTCGCCGGCGCAGACACCGGGACTTATCAAGAGGAGATTACACCTGATCAGAAAACAAACCTCAGCTGCAGAGATGTAGATTTTAAGTAAAAGGGGGGGGGGGAGAAGCAACAACATCCATCGAATCTCATCCATATGAATAGACCGTGTATGGAAGGGACGTGCCCTCCGAGGGAAAAAGGGTTGGGTTATTTGAACATACAGCCCGTCCCCCCGGGGTTTTTTTAACAGGATAGGGACTGTAGGTTTGTTTTAAAGGGGTTGTTACTAAAAGGGTGCTGCTTTTTTGATAAAGATCTTGCAATATTGGTGTTTAAAAAAATTCCTACTATTCCTGAATTTTCCCTTTGTATGGGTTGGCATCAGTTTTTCCTCGGTCGTTTCATGTACAGACCTGTTTTTTCTCTCCCGATAGGCTTGGTCAGCACTGGTTGTATAGCAAGACCTGTTTGATCTCTCCCGTAGGCTGGGGGGCCAGCAAATGGTTTTATAGCTTTTCAGACCTGTTTGTCCTCTCCTGTTTTGGCTGCCAGCCCCTGGTTGCTATAGCTACAGACCTTTTGATCTATTTCCAAGCTAGGGTTTTTCATTTTCTGGTTGCTATAAACCAGATGGGCTTCTTACTGCAATAGTGGAAGCCAGTAAACCGCCGTGAATTGAAGTGAACCCAGAAAAAAGGACTGAGGTGGATGAATCAAAGTAGTGAGACAACCCCCTTTTAGTTGAATTTGTATTTTTTAAATGGAACGGTATAAATTTTTTAAAAGTAACTCCGAAAGAAGGGGTTTTTTAAGTTTTTGGTGGCAGGGAAAAGTTTTAGATTTGTTTGCCTTGTGCCCCTGATAAGAAAATTTTTTCTTAATATTACCTGTTGTGCTGTGGCCTGTGGCCGTATTCTACGCTACTATCTGCTGTGGAAATGGCTACAAGGACAGCATGTCCCTTAAAGGGTTGGCTCAATAAAAAGGGTTTCAGCCCACCTCAGTTTTGTCTGGAATGATGGGGATTTTTGAATTTCGGGGCGTGCTTCTTGTCTGCCTTTTCTCTCTCCCCCTTCCCCCTCCCCTCAGCACACAGAAGCTCTCCTCTTTGACTGCAATAACTTCTATACGCAGGGGGAGGGGAGGGGGTTTGCTGCCAGAGTTAACCCTGTGTTTTGCCTGCCTAGATCTGCTGCTCACTGCTGGAACAGCTGCACTGTGCGGCTGCTGTGGCCGAGCTCTTGCTGCTCCTCTCCACAGAGTCAGGAGACAGCAGGGAGAGGGCCGATCTAGGAGTGTGGAGTGGTCTGTTGAAGTGTGTTTTGCTAATAGCAGGCAGGGGGGGATGTAAGTGTTCTATACCCCCTGCTTAGCACACAAAATCACCACGGACATCTCAAGCAAACAACAAACCCTGTCAGAACAGACACAGGGCAGCTGTGAAGGGGTTACTATTAATCACCATGTGTCATAATACAGCAGAGCAGGGAGGGTTTGGAACCCTTACATGCCCCCTGATCTGTTCTATTTAGTATAGTCAAAGTTCACATACACATGGTGATTATAGTAACACACTTCACTGCTGTCACATGTACTGACCACAGATCAGCCTCACCTCTGCTTCCTCAATCTGTGTAGAGAGCAGGAGGGAGCAGGCGCACACAGGGTTAATCCACACAGACACAGAAGCCAGAGCCCTCCCCCTCCCCTACAGAAGCATCACATTATGTGTGGGAGGGGCTCTCTGCTCCAACCTGTATTCAGAAACACATGAGTCAAACCAGCTCTGACAGCCAGTGAGATATAAGTCAACAGGTCAGCTGCTATAGTGATTTGAGAAGTGTTTGCATCCTACTACCAGGGATAACTAAAAATTCAGTAGGACATTTGTAATGAACATATATTGCAAAGCTGCTTGTTTTTTTAAAGATCTTTTAATTAAAACCCAATCATTGTAGCGAGACAACCCCTTTAAGTCTCTGTTTGTAATTAGGGGACAGATATAAGTCGGAACATTGTAAATCGGGGACTGCCTGTATATCTAAGGCTTAGCTTAAACACATAAAATAAAGAGCAGATTGTGTCTGGTTTATCTTCCTTAAAGGGGTTTTGCCACGATCTCAATTCATACCTCCTGTATCCAGCTCTTCAGCTCTGTGTGCTCAGAAGGGGGCGTGTGTGATCTGTTTGAATTGCATATCATGTGACCCAGCAGGATGACATCACCAGGCCTTTCCTCTCTCTAGTCAAAGAAGGTCTGTTTTTTGTAAACCATTGCGAGTAGCTGGGAGGTAAAGTTTTTGCCTCCAGGCACAAGGGTCCTAGGTTCAAATCCCTGCAGGAACCAAACCTGTGGATTTTTTTTTTTATCTTTATCATTGCACAACCTGATTGAGGTTTCTTTTTGCTTTTTATTTATTTGCATTGTTTGTCTAATTAATAAGAGTACAGAGGACGGGAGTAGAAGGGACAGCACCGGGGGTTTGAACACTCGCCTCAGCAGTGAGTGTGTGTGATTACTAAGGCTTACAGAGGACGGGGAATAGATTGACGCACCTGGGTTTGAACACTCAGTAGCTGACTGAGAGGAGAGGGGGGATGTCTGAGCATGTGCGACCAGGACTGAGGAGCTCTCAGCCTGGTCGTATCCCCGGAGACGGAGCTGTAAACAAAAGGATCACTAAAGGAGCGCTAAAAGACAAACGGTGCAGAATTTTTTAATAATAATGAATGGTGAAAATGTTTGTTATTTCATTTGCAAGCTTCCCACGTCAATTTTACTTTGTGGCAAAACCCCTTTAAAGAATATTCACAGCAGACGGGGGAACATCTGTTGCAGGAAAACCTGCTCTGGATATGGAGATGGTCTTCTCCTTTTGGAAAGGTTTCACACTAGTTCCATTTCATTTAAGGGGAAAAAAAAAAAAAAATAGTCCAAAACATGTAAGTTTGGGAACGGCGGCCTTAATGCGATTGCTTTCCATTGCTACTCCACTCACACAACAAAAGAACTGCCTCTGTGTCAGGCCTTCATACAGCACATCAATAGCCTCTATTCAATCTGTTAACTGTGTATGTACAAGTTCACAGAGCGCCTGCCGAGCTGCTAAAATAATCTCTTCCATGACAGGCTCTGCCGAGAAGATCTTGAGCGGCACCTAGTAAAATATTACAACAGTTCACCACTTGGCAGGTGATGTGCTGTATAATATATGCCAAGATGGAGAGGGGGAGGGGGGGGGGATCAGATAATATTGCTTAGGTTTTCAGCGGCACCGGAGGAAACACGCGAAAATACTTCTGTGATCGGAATACCAATCCCAGACAAGTGCAAGTCTCATAGACAAACATTGGCGACGGAACGGAATAAACCTCCAATAAGAAGAACGCTTCTTTCAAGTCACCTCGCACACCGCAGACCCACGCAAAGCAAATATTTCACTTCAAGGCATCTTGAAAAAGAGCCGAGCGGACAGATATAGGATTTCATTCAGGGCTGTGGAGTCGGAGTCGTCAAAATGGACCGACTCCCAAAATATATAATGAGTTGGTCCAGTTAGTTCAATGCAAAGAGCAAGAGGAATTGGGTCCCGGCCGGGCTTACTGCTCCATATCTTCAAAGGGTCATCACATGAGGAGTGTAATTGATGACATGGAGCAGGCAAGCGCTGCCCCAGGGGAAAAAGATTCTGCTCCCAGGGGAAACAGATTTCAGCAACATTTTTCACCTGCTTTCAAAGAAGTGAGTCAAAACCCTTCATCAAACTGACTGTGGCCGAGGCAATTCCTTTATACCTGACTTGGGTTTGAGATGTTGCCCCTGTGGTCAGCTTTGCCCCCAAGTTTTGTGTGAGAGGGCCGTTCTCTAGCCTGGGAAATAATGAGATCAGGGTGTGAGTCATGTATGCAGGATCTGATGGAGGCATACTATTTCTCAGGGAAAAAATTCAGAGGTCCACAAATTTTCCTGCAGTGTTTTGCATATTTACATTTTTTTTGTGTTCTAAAGTCATATCCAATAAATAATTTTACCCCTGCAAGCAAAAAGGGGAACAATGTTTGAACTTTGACTTTTGGCTCCATACTCACCTCCATACAGCTTTTTTACATGAGGTAGTGTCATTTTATATTTAAATCATCTTACTCTTTTACTAAATGTGCTTGCAGTATTTTGCACTGCTTGTTCGCAGATTCCTTTTTGTAAATGCATTGTTTTTTGTTTTGCTCCTAAAAAATCAAAATGTAAATTTTATTATTTTGTTTTATTTTTGAATATTCCTTTGGTTTTCATATCCATGAATTTTCTGGGTCTGAATCGATTCAAGCAGGTTAAAAAAAATCTGACCCCCGGTCTCTTCTACCCCAATTCCCCTGTTGGGCAGACTGGACTTGGATAAAATAAGCTTTTTTTTAACTTACCCACAAGTGTTCAAAAGTCAAAAAAATTGTTACCCTTTTTTCTTGTTTAGTGTATGTTTACTAAAAAGCTTTGATTTTTGTATCAAAGGTGATAAACAGCCGGATGTTTCCATTTTCTACAGTAAAGTTTTCACTTAAACATGCCCGGGGTTATGGGGAGTCGGAGTCAGGGGTTTGGGAAATTGAGGAGCTTTGGCTTGCCGACTCCACAGCCCTGGTTTCATTACAAAAGCTCCAGTAGAATGACTGATCAAAGGAGCAGAGGTCTGATGGCCTTAGAGTCCAGTGGGCGGTCCGGCTGAATGATCTTTCTGTAGAATTGTGCATACAGAGATTGGTGTCAGTCACAGAGCAGCACCGCCCACTGGACTCCTGCAGAACAAGCAAGAATTTTTAAGGAATACATCACTAGTTAGGTTATGGTCATAGGGAAGGTTTGGATGCCGGTTCTGGGGGCGCCCAGAATAAGCGTCCCAACTGACTGTGGAGCGTTTTACACTGTACCCTATGTAAAAGCAGAGTTCAGTATTATCTGAGAGAAACTACAAAACGCAATGTGAAGAACTTAAAGGGGTGTTCTCACCATGCTGTTTCACAAAGCCGACTCTTCACGGCCAGCTTCAGGGTCAAACTTCCTGTTCAGGCTGTGGGCCCTTCTAAAGCTTTAGACTCACACTTCCTGTTCAGCTGGTGGATGGATCTACAGGTTCAAGTCCACTTCCTGCTCTGGCTTTGGGCGGTTCTATAGCTTCAGACTAACTTCCTGTATAGGTTGTTGGCAGATCTATAGCTTTAGATTCTTACTACCTGTTCAGGCTGTGGGCAGTTCTACAGCTTTAGATTCTCACTACCTGTTCAGGCTGTGGGCAGTTCTACAGCTTTAGATTCTCACTACCTGTTCAGGCTGTGGGCAGTTCTAAGCTTTAGATTCTCACTACCTGTTCAGGCTGTGGGCAGTTCTACAGCTTTAGATTCTCACTACCTGTTCAGGCTGTGGGCAGTTCTACAGCTTTAGATTCTCACTACCTGTTCAGGCTGTGGGCAGTTCTACAGCTTTAGATTCTCACTACCTGTTCAGGCTGTGGGCAGTTCTACAGCTTTAGATTCTCACTACCTGTTCAGGCTGTGGGCAGTTCTACAGCTTTATATTCTCACTACTGTTCAGGCTGTGGGCAGTTCTACAGCTTTAGATTCTCACTACCTGTTCAGGCTGTGGGCAGTTCTACAGCTTTAGATTCTCACTACCTGTTCAGGCTGTGGGCAGTTCTACAGCTTTAGATTCTCACTACCTGTTCAGGCTCCTGCTCTGGCTGTGGATGGTTCTACAGCTTCATGCCCACCTCCTGCTCTGGCTGTGGATGGTTCTACAGCTGCATGCCCACCACCTGCGCTGGCGGTGAAGGGTTCTACGGCTTCATGGCCACCTCATGATCTCGCTGTGGATGGTTCTACAGCTTCATGCCACCTCCTGCTTCTGGCTGTGGATGGTTCTACAGCTTCATGCCACTCCTGCTCTGGCTGTGGATGGTTCTACAGCTTCATGCCCACCTCCTGCTCTGGCTGTGGATGGTTCTACAGCTTCATGCCCACCTCCTGCTCTGGCTGTGGATGGTTCTACAGCTTCATGCCCACCTCCTGCTCTGGCTGTGGATGGTTCTACAGCTTCATGCCCACCTCCTGCTCTGGCTGTGGGCGGTTCTACAGCTTTAGATTCTCAATATCTGTTCAGGTTGTGGGCAGTACTCCAGCTTTAGAATGACTTACTGTCCTGGCTGTCTGCAGTTCTACCGCTTCAGGCTCACACTTCCTGACCAGGCTGTGGGTGGTTCTACAGCAGTGACTGACTTTTCAGCTGTGCTATAACTAACTGAAGTGGTTAGAGGGACATTAGTCATAAAGGTTTCCAAACAGCGGGGCACCAGGGCTATAAAGGGTTAAGGTTGGGCAGTAAGCAAGCTCTGTCCTGCTGATAAGACACAGCAGGGAGTGACGTCACCATCCTGGCTACTGCCTTTAAAGTAGAGATGGTCGGTAACCTAGGGAAGCTTGTGTACACAAGCAAAAGTTAAGAACTGCTCTAAGGTTCAGTCCACATGGCAAGGATTTTGGTCGGATTTTCAGACTGTTTTCGGATTTGAGATCCGTCTGAAAAATGAACATTGAGCATCTCCATAGACTTTAATAGAAAATACGTTCAGTAGTCCACACTGAACAGATTTTCTGCCAGATTTCACACCGCCGTCAAAAAACTTGCTACATGCACAATCTTCTGCCCGTTTTCAAGAGAAGTGAGATTGAATGGTTGAAGCAATGGGAATCGCAAACGTGAACGAAGTCCCCAAAACCGATCCAAAAGACACAAATACGAGGATTCTTAAGACAGAATCTGACCGGTACCGCATGTTGGAGCACACCGTGCTGTGAAGGGAAGTGAAATCAGGATAAGAACGTATTTATAATAGTCTATCTACCTTGGTCTAGAATTCCTCATTATACCTGCTGATTATTCACAGAAATGTATGACCTTCTAGAATCGGTCTTAACTTGTTATTATTTACATCCTAGAAAGGTATCCAGACCTTCTCCAAAATCCCGGTCACATACTTGTTCTATTATAATCTAGAAATGTATCCAGACCCTTCTCAGATCCGGTAGTGATGAACCTTGTTCTATGAATTACATCTAGAAATGTATCCGACCTTCTCAGAATCCTGTCACTATAACTTGTTCTATTATTACATCTAGAAATGTATCCAGACCCTTCTCCGAATCCTGGTCACTATAACTTGTTTATTATTACATCTAGAAATGTATCCAGACCCTTCTCCAGAATCCCTGGTCACTATAAACTTGTTCTATTATTACATCTAGAAATGTATCCGGACCCTTCTCCAGAATCCTGGTCATTATAACTTGTTCTATTATTACATCTAGAAATGTATCGACCCTTCTCCAGAATCCTGGTCACTATAACTGTTCTATTATTACATCTAGAAAATGTATCCAGACCCTTCTCCAGAATCCTGGTCACTGATAACTTGTTCCCCTATTTTACATCTAGAATGTATCCAGACCCTTCTCCAGAATCCGCGTCACTTAATGTTAATTTATTCATCTAGAAAGTATCCAGACCTTCTCAGAATCCGGCACTATAACTTGTTATATTCATACATCAGAAATAATGGATCTAACTTTCACAGAATCCGGGTGCATGTTAGCCCATCCCTTTATATCCTGAAACTTTTCCAGAAAAATCCTTGGTCAGGGGTATAATCTTGGAGTTCTTATCCCTTACATATTATGAAATGAGTTAACCTCCCCAAAACCCTGTCACTATACGTGATGATCTATAAGTATCCCAACCTTGCCGACTTCACTGTTGGAATATTACTACTAAATCCATCATGCACCTTCTAGATCTGTTTAAATGCATGATTGGCACTGAATTTCCCAACGTTCTGGAGAATCCTGAGTTTGGAGGATGTCCATGTACATTAGAATATATGCATATATCCAGAATGGAGGGAGGAGAGTGGGGGTGATGGATAAAGGCATCTATAGGCCCCCATTCATGTGGCAGTGGACAAAAGTATGTAAAAACATAAAATAAAAAATACATTATAATATCAAAAATTTATAGACCCTAAACACACAGACTACTTCCATAATGTTAATTACATCTAGAATGTATCCAGACCCCCAAAACCGGTCCTATACTTGTTTTATTACTCTAGAATTATCCAGACCTTCTCCAGAATCCTGTCACATCTGTTTATATTTTATTAAAATAATCTGGATCCTTTTTGAACTCTGTTAGTGAGTCACCATGCAATTCTCTGCAGTGCCAGTGTCTCACTCCTTACGTAAAGATCCTTTATGTCTACGTGAAATCTTCTTTCCTCAGAGAGAGGACGCCCCCTTGTTCAGGATTCAGTCGGGGGAATAAATAGATCTGCCAGGATCTCTAATGACTTTAATTGTATGTGAAATGGGAGTACGTATAAAATTGATGAGTATATATAAAAACTGTACCCTTAGGTGATGTGCTATGAGTCATCCTCAACTGCGGGCTCCATGTTGGGAACTACAACCCATCAGCCCACCGTTTGATTAAAATGATTGGGACTGTAATTCCAACACTGGAGGCCGACGTTTGGGATCTGTACTATGAAATATGCAAGAAAAGGGAGGAGAGTGGGGGTGATGTAAGGACTATACCCCATTTGTGGAGGGACAAAGTATGTAAAAACATAAAATAAAAAATACATTATAATGTCAAAAATTTATAGACCCTAAACACAAGACTAGCTCAAGGATAAATGCAACCTTAAAACATTGATCTACGTGTGCCGTGATCGCCACAGCTCGTTTTTTTTTACTTCAACAACTCCCTAGAAAAAAATGTCTCCCACACTGTCCTTTTAATAGGGGGGAGAGGGGTGAGAAGAGAGGAGAAAAAAAAATAAAAGGGAAATTGCCCTGTACAAAAAAGTGGTTGATGAGAAAATCCCAAACTAAAATCTCTGCACAAGATGTGTTAATCCCAGCGCAGTAAGGGCCGTGTTGAACCAGCAAAAGCAGATTTCAAAAGTAATATAATAGAGGCCTTCAGCAAATAGCCCGCGCCGAATCCAAGCCGCCCGCCATGCGTGTGCATCAAGACAATGTTGACACAAGTCAACTGCAAATATTTCCTCAATCCGCTGATGTAAATCCCTCACGTCTCGCTGACAAGACATCACAGGTAACATTTTACTCTTGGGAAAAAAAAGAAGAAAAAAAAAAAGTTATTTTTTTTCCTTCCAGAGAGCCCGCTGCCTCTTGTGATGGCCGCCCTGCGCCTCCTGCCTCTTGTGATGGCCGGCCTGCGCCCGCTGCCTCTTGTGATGGCCGCCCTGCGCCCCCTCCCTCTTGTGATGGCCGGCCTGCGCCTGCTGCCTCTTGTGATGGCCGGCCTGCGCCCGCTGCCTCTTGTGATGGCCGGCCTGCGCCTGCTGCCTCTTGTGATGGCCGCCCTGCGCCCGCTGCCTCCTGTGATGGCCGGCCTGCGCCCGCTGCCTCTTGTGATGGCCGGCCTGCGCCCGCTGCCTCCTTGTGATCGCCGGACTGCGCCCGCTGCCTCCTGTGATGGCCGGCCTGCGCCTGCTGCCTCCTGTGATGGCCGGCCTGCGCCTGCTGCCTCCTGTGATGGCCGCCCTGCGCCCGCTGCCTCCTGTGATGGCCGGCCTGCGCCTGCTGCCTCTTGTGATGGCCGGCCTGCGCCTGCTGCCTCTTGTGATGGCCGGCCTGCGCCTGCTGCCTCTTGTGATGGCCGGCCTGCGCCCGCTGCCTCCTGTGATGGCCGGCCTGCGCCCGCTGCCTCTTGTGATGGCCGGCCTGCGCCGCTGCCTCTTGTGATGGCCGGCCTGCGCCCGCTGCCTCCTGTGATGGCCGGCCTGCGCCCGCTGCCTCTTGTGATGGCCGGCCTGCGCCCGCTGCCTCTTGTGATGGCCGGCCTGCGCCCGCTGCCTCTTGTGATGGCCGGCCTGCGCCTGCTGCCTCCTGTGATGGCCGGCCTGCGCCTGCTGCCTCTTGTGATGGCCGCCCTGCGCCTGCTGCCTCCTGTGATGGCCGCCCTGCGCCTCCTGCCTCTTGTGATGGCCGGCCTGCGCCCGCTGCCTCTTGTGATGGCCGCCCTGCGCCCGCTGCCTCTTGTGATGGCCGCCCTGCGCCTCCTGCCTCTTGTGATGGCCGGCCTGCGCCTGCTGCCTCCTGTGATGGCCGCCCTGCGCCCGCTGCCTCTTGTGACGGCCGGTCTATGCCTGCTGCCTCTTGTGACCGCCGGTCTGCGCCTGCTGCCTCTTGTGATGGCCGGCCTGCGCCTGCTGCCTCTTGTGATGGCCGGCCTGCGCCTGCTGCCTCCTGTGATGGCCGGCCTGCGCCTGCTGCCTCTTGTGATCGCCGGTCTGCGCCTGCTGCCTCCTGTGATCGCCGGTCTATGCCTGCTGCCTCTTGTGACGGCCGGTCTGCGCCTGCTGCCTCCTGTGATGGCCGGTCTGCGCCTGCTGCCTCTTGTGACTGCCGGTCTGCTCCTGCTGCCTCGTGTGATGGCCGGCCTGCGCCTGCTGCCTCTTGTGATGGCCGGCCTGCGCCTGCTGCCTCTTGTGATGGCCGGCCTGCGCCTGCTGCCTCTTGTGATGGCCGGCCTGCGCCTGCTGCCTCATGTGATCGCCGGACTGCGCCTGCTGCCTCCTGTGATGGCCGGACTCAGCCTGCTGCCTCTTGTGAAGGCCGGCCTGCGCCTCCTGCCTCTTTTGATTGCCGGTCTATGCCTGCTGCCTCTTGTGATGGCCGGCCTGCGCCTCCTGCCTCTTGTGATGGCCGGCCTGCGCCTGCTGCCTCTTGTGATGGCCGGTCTGCGCCTGCTGCCTCCTGTGATCGCCGGTCTTTGCCTGCTGCCTCTTGTGATGGCCGGCCTGCGCCTGCTGCCTCTTGTGACTGCCGGCCTGCGCCTGCTGCCTCTTGTGATGGCCGGCCTGCGCCTGCTGCCTCTTGTGATGGCCGGCCTGCGCCTCCTGCCTCTTGTGATGGCCGGCCTGCGCCTGCTGCCTCTTGTGACTGCCGGTCTATGCCTGCTGCAAGGTGTTTGAGACTTAAAGAGCAGATAAGTTACAGTCGATGCTTAAATGTGTCATCAATTGCCAAGTACACATGTAAAATTGTTTCTTAAGCAAAGTGCCGCTCTTCACTCACTTTAATGCTGAAAGCATAACATTTAGCTTAACTCGCTCGCGACCATAAACACCCTGGAAAGGGATAAAATCCGGGGGCATTATTTCTTGTAACTAGGACTGCGCCTCGGATATATATTTTCCCTCGTCCTCAGGAGGCGGCCGGCCCGTCTCACCGAGAACATGACATGTAGGACCGGCCTTCTACATCACGGTCAGCAAGCCCTGAACACGACCTCCTGCTGTAGGTATCAAACCAGGCGTGAAAGCTTCCGACCTATAGAGATGTGAGTAGTAAAAGTAGACCCCTGCAGAGCACCTTCCATGCCCCTAAATTCTCTATTTCAAGGACCTGCAAAATCCACAAAGTCCCTTCTGAGGCCGGAACGGAGAGATGGTCGTTTCTACGGCAGTTCCACATGTAGCCGAGTGAGTGTGCTTAAAGGGGTTTTCTCACTACAAAGATTAGCTTTCAACATGAAGGGACAGTTAAATTAAGACTTCTTCTAAATCAATAGATTTTACATGAGTCATGAGAGGAGACATTTCATTTGCTCTGAGTGCACACAGATTTCTATGGTTACACTGATGATAACTTTGTTATCTGATTAAAAAGAGAGAGCGATTACAGCAGGAAGTGAAGTCACCCCACGGACGGACTGAGCTCTGGAGCAAACTAATTATCTCTAAAGAGCCTCCCATTACAATGTTGGACATTTGTTTGGATTCATTTTTCTCAATACACTACAGGTATGTATTTCAGATTGAGACTGACGCAGCTCACTCTCCCCCTCTCCAAGCAGGAACTCACAGCACTATCTCCACCAGGATTAAAGGGGTTGTCTCACTACATTGATTCATCTCACCTCAGTCCTGTTTTCTTGGTTTCATTTTGAATTCAGGGGCGTGTTTACTGGCTTCCACTAGGCTGCAGTAGAAGCCAGGTCTGTAGCTATAGCAACCAGCGCTGGCAGCCTATCAGGAGAGATCGAACAGGTCTGTAGCTATAGCAACCAGTGCTGGCAGCCTGTCAGGAGAAATGGAACAGGTCTGTAGCTATAGCGACCTGAGGAGCTGATGCAGCCCATACAAGAGGGGATATCTCAGAATAAGTAGGACACTGGTAATGCAAAAACAAGTCACTTTGCAATATGTGTGCAAGATGTTTAACATAAAAAGCAGCAATGCTTGTAGTGAGACAACCCCTTTAAAGCTCTTCTCCTTTCTCTCTATTATATCCTGTACTCAGATAGGGCAGCATAAACCACCTGACAGATTCCCTTTAAATATGAAGAGATCCTAATGCATGGACATCTTGGGTCCTCCACTGCAATAGAGGCTCTTTGCATCTAGACTATGCTTTGACCAGCAGATAAAGGTCCTACATGTATAATCCACCCATTTATTAACGTAGATTCCCCTTATACGGTATTTTAAAATGAAGCTTAAAGTAAACTACCCACTTAAGAATGGACACTTGCGTAAAATGTCTCAGGGTGTGGGCTAAAATTCTACCGATTTTCTGCTGTCAAAAGCACTGCACTCCAGGTGGGCTTAGGTGCAAGGTTTGCACCTAGAGCCATTTTGTTAGCGGTCACGAGTGACAGCAGGGTGGAGCTTCACTGCTGAGGGAGATTGTGCTGCGATTTCCTGCTTGGAGAGGGGGGAAGAGTTTACTGCTTTAGCCTTAATCTGAAATATAGACCTGTAGGGTATTAGAGGACTGAATTTAAACAAAATGCCTGACACCGTAATAGGAGACTCTACCCCTCCTCTATGATGTCCATACCATAATATAGTCTGTAAACAAGGGTGTTCTTGTTGAGAAAACCTCAATATAGGGGTTTTACCCCTTCACAAAAACCCTTCTACGGGCGGCTTGTAGCTCGCCAAGAACCGGCCTCAGAAAACAGGGAGATGTCCGCTATTATGCAATCCTTCCGTCAGAGCCGTCTTAACAGCATTATGGGTCCCTGGGCAGAACACTGCAGAGGGACCTGTCCAAATACAGGACATCACACTAGGTCATGCCTCTAGCCACCCCCAAGCACACCCATATCATCATACCACTTATGTCTGGACACCGGCAGCCTGCAGCCTACAAGACTGATTGGCAGGACAGGGAGCCTTTGGCTCCCTTCTCCACTAAGGTTTTTGTTTGCACATCCTAAAAACACACAAACCGTTAAAATAAGCATAGCTAACCAAGGGATCGTGGGCACGTTTCTTGTATTCCTGGGACAAGCATACCCCACCTGGGACCACTATATTTGTGGGGCCCCCGGGCAACTGCCTAGTGTTCCCAATGGAAAAGATGGCCCTGTCCGTTCATTTCTATGGGAGTTCCGAAAATAGCTGAACAAGTGTGTTGTGGAAGACCCACAGATATGAATGGGGGAGATTGGCGCAAGTGAGAGCAGACGTGGCCTCAGATTTCTGCTGAGGAACACGCGTTGGCTTTGTCGCAATGTAAACATCCGATGTGTGAACATACCCAAAACATGAATTCATTTCTTTAAAGGAGTTGTCTCACTACATCGATTCATCTTACCCCAGTCCTGTTTTCAGTTTCATTTTTTAATTCAGGGGTGTGTTTACTGGCTTCACTGGCCTACAGTGAAAAGCTGCTGAGAACAGCAGGTCTGTAGCTATAGCAACCAGCACTGGCAGCCTATCAGGAGAGATCGACCAGGTTTGTAGCTATAGCAACCGGCGCAGACAGCCTATCAGGAGAGATCGCACAGGTCTGTAGCTATAGCAACCAGTGCTGGCAGCCTATCAGGAGAGATCAAACAGGTCTGTAGCTATAGCAACCAGCGCTGGCAGCCTATCAGGAGAGATCAAACAGGTCTGTAGCTATAGCAACCAGTGCTGGCAGCCTATTAGGAGAGATTGCACAGGTCTGTAGCTATAGGAACCAGCGCTGGCAGCCTATCAGGAGAGGTGACACAGGTCTGTAGCTATAGCAACCAGTGTTGGCAGCCTATCGTGAGAGATTGCACAGGTCTGTAGCTATAGCAACCAGTGCTGGCAGCCTATCGTGAGAGATTGCACAGGTCTGTAACTATAGCAACCAGAGCTGGCAGCCTATCAGGAGAGATTGCACAGGTCTGTAGCTATAGCAACCAGTGCTGGCAGCCTATCAGGAGAGATGCACAGGTCTGTAGCTATTGCAACCAGCGCTGGCAGCCTATCAGGAGAGATCACACAGGTCTGTAGCTATAGCAACCAGTGCTGGCAGCCTATCAGGAGAGATCACACAGGTCTGTAGCTATAGCAACCTGAGGAGCTGATGCAGCCCATACAAGAGGGGATATCTAGGAATAGGTAGGACACTGTTAATGGACACATATTGCAAAGTGACTTGTTTCCGCAAGATCTTTAACATAAAAAGCAGCAATCCTTGTAGTGAGACAACCCCTTTAAATAAAAGAATACCCCCTCCAGTGATCGAAGCTTCCGGGAAACCGTGTAGACGGCTGCTGCAATGATCCGATTGCATCCGTCACCTGTAAATGAGGAATTAGCAGGAGACGGAGTGAGCGGACAGACAGCAGACAGTCCCTCTAGGTTCGGTAGCCGTCGCTTGCCCTAGTTGCGAGCCGGCCGGGGTTATCCGGAAACCAGGTAGCTCCGTTCACGAGCCCGCGCTGATGATGGATTAATTTTAGCTGAAGGAAGACGAGCGCGATTGTTTGCCTCATTAATAGACGTTTTCGGTGCCGGGCGACGCTCGGCTGATCCTCTGTTTTAAAGGGAGCATTTTTCAGTAATTATAGAGCTTTTCATTCCTCGGTAACGAAGGCCTCTTGGGCATCCAGTATTAAATAAATCTCTGTGATCTTATGACACAAACACCGAGTGGAAGCAAAGAGGCATAAATTACAAATACCAACAGCCAGATTCTAACAAATACCGCGAGGAGCAAAAGGTATCGTCTAAGCGGCTATTAATACGGTAATCCTTGTAATTTACTAGCGGCGAGGACAGAACAAGTCCTAATTGGGTGTAAGGACGGCACCTATGGCAGCTGTCTGGGACTCCACTGACAGGAGGCCACTTACTGTCAGCAAAAGGATTGCATTCTGTTCTACCCAACAGATGACTCAATCAGCCGTAACCTTATAACCCCCCCCCCTCCCCCAAATATTGTGTAGGTTGCCCTCTGACCCGGCGAGGCACCGGCTCCACATGACCTCTGAAGGTGTCCTGTGAGGTCTGGCATCAAGAAGCATCAGATCCTTCAAAGGGTTGTTCCACCTCTGGGACCTGCACCCATCTTGGGTTACGTGTTGTACATAATAACCCATCATATAGAGGTTAAGTATTGTACATAATAAAAGTTACGTTTTAGTGCTTTATAGACTGAGAACCGATAGAGTTTAAGTTTGCCTATGGCAAAATAGTAAATATAGTTATTAAAAGTCACTCTTTGTTCTCTTGCTAGATTCCCATTTTTTTGAGACTACTCATCATGGGAATAGGTCTCGGAAAGTCTCAGAATGGAGAACCGGTCAGGCTTGCATAAGGCTCGCCATTCTCTTACATAGTTTAGAAAGGGGAAGACCTCTCCTTGAGGAGAGCACTGAACGAACGGCTTGTAGAGTTATGTTTTGCCTTTTCACCCTCTACTAAGCATCTGCATATCACAAGGCATTATGGGAAAGGGGCTGAGTTTGTGAGACCGAAAAAAAGAGACGTCAGCCTTTTGTGCTAAAGTGTTGATCCAGTTAAAGAACCCTCCCCCTCCCCCCCCCCCCACCACCCCCATTGAGGTAGAAGCCAATTGTCCTCATTTAGGAAAAAATAAATTCCGTCCCAACTCCAATCTGGCATCAGAATAAATCCCTGGATCAATTACCCTTCTCCAGAATTCCGGTCACTATAACTTGTTCTATTATTATTACATCTAGAAATGTATCCAGACCTTTCTCCAGAATCCGGTCACTATAACTTGTTTATTATTACATCTAGAAATGTATCCAGACCCCTCCCCAGCATCCCGGTCACTAGAACTTGTTATATTATTACATCTAGAAATTTATCCAGACCCTTCTCCAGAATCCTAGTCACTATAACCTGTTATATTATTACATCTAGAAAGTATCCAGACCCTTCTCCAGAATCCTGGTCACTATAACTTGTTATATTATTACATCTAGAAATGTATCCAGACCCTTCTCCAGAATCCCGGTCACTAGAACTTGTTATATTATTACATCTAGAAATGTATCTAGACCCTTTTTAACTATTAGTGAATTCACCATGATACGTTCCTCTGGCAGAGAGTTCCCCAGTCTCACTGAGAGAGAGAGAACGAGAACCTGTTGGCAATTTAACGTGACTTTCTGAAATTTTCGTAGGGTGGACAAGACTGATAAACCTCATATCTCATGCACTTTGTGAGCCTCTTCATTTTTTAATATGTACAACACTTTCCAGCTCTAAAAGAAGAGTTCATGGCTTTGTTGACACGTACACTTGTCATTAAAGGGGTTGTCTCACTACAAGGATTGCTGCTTTTTATGTTAAAGATCTTGCAGAAACAAGTCAGCAATATATGTCCATTAACAGTGTCCTACCTATTCCTAGATATCCCTTCTTGTATGAGCTGCATCACCTCCTCCTGGTCGTTATAGCTACAGACCTGTCTGTTCTCTTCTGAAAGGCTGCCAGCACTGGTTGTTATAGCTACAGACCTGTCTGTTCTCTCCTGAAAGGCTGCCAGCACTGGTTGCTATAGCTACAGACCTGTATGGTCTCTCCTGATAGGCGGCCAGCACTGGTTGCTATAGATACAGACCTAGTGCCCTCAGCAGCTCCTCACTGCAGCCTAGAAGAAGTCAATAAACATGCCCTTAAATTACAAAACTGAAACCAATGCAACAGGACCGAGGTCAGATAAACCGATGTAGTGACACAACCCCTTTAAAGCTGAATTTGGAATCCTTCATTAAAGCCTCTATTGACTTGAAGTGACACTAATGACTGAGCCACTTGCTGACAATTACAGAGTCACACAGGCCGACCTTTGGTAACCGAACGACACTTGAAGCTGCAGGAGCACTTTCTTTTTGGGGTGTTGGTTAAGAGAGAACAGGGACAAACTTCTGTAAGGTCATCAGACCGCCATACTTTCACCCCCTCCCAAATGAGCCGTATTAGCTTAATCAGTCGACATAGGTCATGATGCTAATGTACAATCATGACTCCTAAAAAAACAGGAAGGGAGGTAGATCACACCCTATTACAAAATTACAGAGAGAGGAAATATAGTCATAAAACATAACTTTTAATCCTTACAGGTTAAAATACTATAATATGCAGCATCTCATAGTAAATAAAGAACAATAATTGGGACCAACCATTCAAATAAATTATTGTCTATGTGGCCCTAAAAGACTATTATGCCCTAACCTACAGTAATGATCAGGAGTATCGCCCCGATAAGGGCGTTCCTGCCACCAGTCTGACCCTATTCACACTGGCCCTAGAAAAACCTTATGATCCAATCCCAACATGTTTCAATCATCCCAAAAATTTTATAAACTGATCGCATCAGGAGACGATAAGGAGAAACAAATGTACCAATAAGAGACCGATAAACAATATGAAGGCTAAATGCACCTCACAGATAGTCAGGTAATAGAGTACCTGGTCTGCTGATATAATCAATAAAGCTTCAAAAAGCAACTCGGTCAAGCCAATAGGCATAGGCCTGGAATAATAGATGACATATCAGTCAGAACCAGACTGAAAGTCAAAAAGATAGGGGCCCCTCTCTCCCCCTGTAAGGGTGTAAGGCCATGTCCCCACTGCACGGGTTTTCGGCCGGTTGTTGAGGCGGTTTGCGGTTTTTCAGACCGGCTGAAAAACCGGCCGAAAATGAGCACAATGGTGCTCTATGGAAAACCCGTGCAGCAGTCCTCACTGTCCCCACTGTATGGGTTTTCCGCCCGGCGGTTCTTCCACCCGCAAAACATTGTGAATGCACCATCTTCCGTCCGGTTTTCTGTGCTCATCGCGGAGAAAATACCGACCGGTATTTGTCCTCTGCGGTGGGGACGCACCCCAAGGCCCTGAGGTTATGGCCGCGGGTTCCAACGCGGTTTCCGCGGCCAAAACCACGTCCAAAATCGCGCCCAGTTTATTAACATGGTTTCCTATGGGAAACCACGTTAATATTCACACGCCGCGGCCTTGCTGCACCTGTTTGGGGACTCTCCTGTCAATGCTTGACAGGGAATCCTCAGTGCGGCGGCCGCGCGGTGTTGCTGGGGGAGTCGCCGTGGCTGGTAACGCGGTTTTCCCCCTGCCTACTAATTTGCATGGGGCAAACCCTCGCCACAAGCCACGCCCCAATTGTGCCGCGACCACGCCCAGCGCCCGTGCCGCAAACCCGCGACGGGAGACGAGAGTTTGTGGCGAGGGTAGGACGAGGTTTGGCCGCGGGAACCGCAGCGAAAGCCGCGGCTGACCCCGCGGCCAAAACCGTCGTGTGAACATGCCCTAAGGGTGTAACAGCATCTGCTTTAACAGCTGGAAGAGATCACACCCTATGGCCTAAAGAGCACACCCTATGGCCTAAAGAGCACACCCTATGGTCTAAAGAGCACACCCTATGGTCTAAAGAGCACACCCTATGGTCTAAAGAGCACACCCTGTGGTCTAAAGAGCACACCCTGTGGTCTAAAGAGCACACCCTGTGGTCTAAAGAGCACACCCTATGGCCTAAAGAGCACACCCTATGGCCTAAAGAGCACACCCTATGGCCTAAAGAGCACACCCTATGGCCTAAAGATCACACCCTATGGCCAACAGTTTGTACTTCTGGGACCACCAGTTAGAGATGATCTTTTCGATTCAGAACATTTACGACAGTTTCTCGACTATTCCTTATTGGTTTACACCAGGACAATCATCTCTCGAACGCCGAGAGTCGTCGCGGGAAGGGAATATTTAGTAAAATAGGAAAAGAATGACAATATCGCATCAGGCCATTCTCTTCCGCACCACATCTGTTGTGTCTCCCCTCCTGACGTGTGGAGCGTTAGTTATACGGCCCGAGTAATAGCTTCCTAGGGGATAATCCAGACTATTAACCACAACCATTCACTAATAAGGAATCTAGTTATAATATGTGGCAAAGTATTGTGCTGCCAAGTAGGACCTCGTTTAGCTACTCGGCGCCTCTCTTTATATCCACGCACCGCGCCGTCAAGCTCTTTAGATCTGTCAAGAGAACTTTTAGCCAAGTTTGACCACTCATCATGTTAATAAACACACTGCGCGGGCACGATTGGAAGGCACAGTCGTTAAACGCTGATCGTCTGGAAGAGGGCAGGAGCACAAAGGACGCTGTTATAATAAAGATTCGAAAAAAATCACAGATACATAAAGTATCACGGAGAGAATTTTTATACAAAATGGAACAATCTAGGATTGTAACAAGGAGCTAAAAACAAGGGTCCGATATCAGATTGTGTGATTGGAGTTAAATATTGGGACAAGCAGGGTGGAAAAAAAAATAAGTCAAAGATAGAGCTTCCCCCACAGCTGAAGTCCTCAGGTAACCGGCTGTAGCTTCGCTCCGGACACCGTTTCAATGGCTAAAGTGCTTTAAATCCAAAAGGGACCTTGTCCAAAACGCGGAAGTGTGGTGGATGTATTTTATAATAAAGTAGCTGGGTTTTTTGGGGGGAGGGTGGGTGATCCCGTTGGATTTCTCCTTCTTGTATTTAAAGAACTTTTGCAGGGCGAAAGAAAAAAAAACAAAAAAAAAAAAGAGCTATTCCTGTGCTGCCCCCAAGCAACACAGTGAGAGGGAAAATCTTTATCCTTGAGAACAAAAGGGGCGACGGTGGGGGGAGTCAGACAGCTACTTCCTGTGATGCCCCGAAGCAACACAGTGCAGAGGGTAATCTTGATCCCTTGAGAACCAACATGGCTGACGGTGGTGGTGGTCAGACAGCTACTTCCTGTGCTGCCTCAAACTGGGTACTTACCACTAGATGCAAATCTGGCAGAAAATCGGGTAGTAATCCTTTATCCCTTGAGAACCAATATTGGGGCCCCCCAACAAAAATGCGGGGCAATCAAAACATTTTTAACTTCCCTGTGATGCCCAAACAACACAGTGCAGGGGGTAATCTTTATCCCTTGAGAACCAGTACGGCCAACAGTTACTTCTTGTGCTTCCCCGAAACAGCACAATGCAGAGGATAATCTTTTTCCCTTGAAAACCAATATGGCCGACGATGGCGGCAATCAGACAGCTACTTCCTGTGCTGCCCCTTTAAAAGGGAACCCCCCATCCAGGGTTTTGGAAATCTTCTATCCTGAGAACCAAATATGGCCATACAGCTCTTCTTGTGCTTCCCATAACAGCACATGCAGAGGATAACCTTTATCCCTTGAGAACCAATATGGCTGACGGTGGTGGTGGTCAGACAGCTACTTCCTGTGCTCTTAAGCAGCATGGTGCAGAGGATAAATCTTTATTCCTTGAAAAACCAGTATGGCCGACAGCTACTTCCTATGCTGCTCCTAAGCAGCACAGTGCAGAGGATAATCTTTATCCCTTGAGAACCAATATGGCCGACGGTGGTGGCAGTCAGACAGCTACTTCCTGTGCTGCTCCGCACAGTGCAGAGGATAATCTTCATCCCACTCCAGGCGCTAATCTCGGCGGCAGCTCATTGATAACCCAGGTAGCAATTCCTAATAACGCCCCCCTCTGCATACAGCAGCCACTTTCGGCAAAGCTGATGAGGCAGAAAGCGCTTGAAAGAAAAAGTTCAAGGGGTGTTCCAGTAGAAAGTCTGGCAGCTCCATTTAAAGATACCAATCTCTATTAACCTGGTGCTGATTAACAGTTGTCACTGCTATGAATCATAATCAACCGATTATTTATAAAGCTGAATGCTAAAGCAAGGACGGCCATTCATCCTCCTCCTGCAACGCGGCCACGCTGCCAACTTATTACATTCATTTCCAATAAAGGAAAGAGAGAGAAAAAACCTGAATGATGGACTCTCATTGCAAATTAAAGGGGTTTTGCAACAATCTCATTTCATACCTCCTGCATCCAGCTCTGTGTGTTCAGAAGGGGGCGTGTGTGATTTGTTTGAACTGCATATCATGTGACCCAGCAGGATGACCTCACCAGGCCTTTCCTCTCTGGCGTCAAAGAAAGGTCTGTTTATGTATAGAGCTTTGAGTAGCTACAATGTAGCTCAGAGGTCAAACTTTTGCCTCCAGGCACAAGGGTCCTCGGTTCAAATCCCTGCAGGAACCAAACCTGTGGATTTTTTCTCTTTATCAATGCACGGACCTCACTGAGGTTTATTTTTGTAATTTATTTGCACTGTTTGACTAATAACTAAGGAGCACAGAGGACGGGAGTAGTATGACAGCACCCGGGGTTTTAACATTTAGTAAGCGCCTGAGAGGAGAGGTGATGTCTGAGCATGTGCGACCAGGACGGAGAAGCTCTCAGCCCTGGTCGTATCCCCTGGAGATGAGCTGTAAACAATGGATCACTAAAGGAGCAGCCCAAAAAAAAAATGGTGCAGAATATGTAATAATTATGAATGGTGAATTATTTAATTTACAAACTTCCCACGTCAATTTTACTTCGTGGCAAAACCCCTTTAACTTTCACAATAATAATGGTGGATTGGAGGCGAGGGTTATTTATATTGCCGGACGGGTTCCTTTCTACGGGTATTGACTGGAGACGGCCAAACCCCGCGCAGGACGCCGCCGTCCGGATGAAGAGGTTGCTGCTTATTTACTGTGCGGCCGAGCAGCGGAGATTTAAAACCTGATCTCTTGCTGCCACTTGACCTGAATCTTTTTCTTCTGCGCCACAAATGCTCCTCTTTTACGGCGACTCTGGCCTCGTAGATTTACGAAATGAGAGCTTTTTTTTTTTCCCCGGACACAGGGATTCTAGATTTCCCCAAAAAACGAAAAAATAAATAAAAAAATCCTCCAACGCCGAAACACATCCTGTTTTTACTATTTAATCAGCCCTTATTTATATGCCTGGTGTAAAAATTAAGACTTTGCTACCTGCAGAGAGATTTTGTTCTTCTTCCACGACGGTTGCTGATTTCCATTTTGACACATCCCATATATTTCACTTGTAGGCTCCTGCCTTCGGTTCCAGGGGAAGCCGGGCTGATGTCACTAATGAACCACAGAGGCAGTCATTTGTCTGCCCCAGTGGTATCATGTACTTACATATTCCAGTCTCTGCTTGCTTTTATGAGCAACTTGCACCACTTTAAGAGAGAAATACAGGACAGAGCATAAATTACCCGGCCCTTTTTTATGATTTGAAAGGTAAAATCGATGCTGGATATAAAACAAGCTTATAGCTGGATTCCAAATGGCACGAGAAAACGAATGGGTGCGCGCCCTACAGGTGCCCAACAAGAGGCGCGGCGCACCGGCTGGTGCCTTCAACAAGTAGGACGCCATCTACCAGGTGCTGTAACCCAGCTTTAAAGGGGCTTTCCCATTTTATTGATTAGCTTTATAGGGGTTGTCTCACTACATTGATTCATCTCCCCTCAGTCCTGTTTTCTTGGTTTCATTATGACTTCAGGGACATGTTTACTGGCTCCACTAGGCTGCAGTAGAAGCCAGGTCTGTAGCTATAGCAACCCGTGCTGGCAGAAGGGGGGAGGGAGAGAGAAAGAGAGGGAGGGAGAGAAGAGGGAAAAAAGAAAGAGAGAGGAAAGAGAGAGAAAGAGAGAGAGAAGAGAGAGAGGAGTGAGGAGAGAGGAGAGAGAGGAAAAGAGAGAGGGGAAGAGGGGAGGAGAGAAAGAGAGAGAGAGAAAGAGAGAGAGAAAAAAGAGGAGAGAGATGAGAGAAAGAGAGAGAGAGAGAGAAAGAGATAGAGGGGGAGAAGAGAAGAGAGAGAGGAACAGGAGAGAGAGAGAGAGAGAGAGGACCAAGAGAGAGAGAGAAAGAAAGAAAGAGAGAAGAAGAAGAGGGGAAGAGGAGAAGAGAGGAGAGAAAAGAGGGGGAGAGAGAAAAATAGAGGGAGAGGAGAGAAAAGGGAGAGAGAAAACGGAGAAAGACGGGAGAGAGGGAGAGAAAAGGGGAGAGGGAGAGAAAAGGGGGGGAGAGAAAAGAAAAGGGGAAAAAGAAGGGGAAAGAGAGAGAGAAGAAGAGGAGAGAGAAGAGAGAAGAGGAAAGAGAGGAGAGAGAGAAGAGAGAAGAGAGAGAGAGAAAGAGGAGAGAGAGAGAAAGAGAGAGAGAGAGAGAGAAGAAAGGGAGAGTGAGAGAAAAGAGGGGAGAAGAGAGAGAGAAGAGAGGAGAAAGAAAGAGAGAGATGAGAGAGAAGAGGAGAGAGAGGGGAAAGAGAGAGAAGAGAGAGAGAGAGGGGAAGAGAGAAGAAGAGAGAGAGGAGAGAGAGAGGGGAGAGAGAGAGGAGAAAGAGGGGAGAGTGATGAGAGGGGAGAAAGAGAGAAAAGGAAAAAGGAAAGAGGGAAAGAGAGAGAGAGAAAGAGAGAAGGGAGAGAGAGAGAAGGGAGAGAGAGAGAGAAAGAGAGAGGAGAAAGAGAGAGGGAAAGAGAGAGAGAGAACGAGAGAGAGAAGAGAAGAGAGAGAGAAAGGAGGAGAGAGAGAGAAAGAGAGAGAAAGGAGGAGAGAAAGAGGAAGAGAAAGAGAGAGAGAAAAAGAGAGAGAAGTGAGGGAGAAAAGAGAGAGAAGAGAGAGAGAAAGAGAGAGAGAAAGGGAAAGAGGAGAGAGAGAGAAAGAGAGGGAAACGAAGGAGGGTGGAGAGAAAGAGAGGAGAGAAAGAGGAGAGAGAAAGAACAATGGCAGCCTATCATGAGAGAACAAAAAGGTCTGTAGTATAGCAACAGTGCTGGCAGCCTATCAGAAGAGATAGAAAAGAGGTTGTAGCTATAGAACAAATGTGGCAGCTATCAGGAGGAAACCCTACAGGTCTGTAGCTATAGCAACCAGTGCCAAACAGCCATCAGGAGAGATTGAACGGCTGTAGTATAGGACCGGGAGCTGATGCAGCCCATAAAAGAGGGGATATCTAGGAAATAGGTAGGACAATGCTAATGGAACATATAGAAATGACTTGTTTTTGAAAAAATTTTAAAAAAAAAAGGAGCAATCCTTTTGTGAGACAAACCCTTTTAACCCTTCATGCCGCAGCAGTTTGGGCCCGGAACACCCCCTTTTTTTTGAAAATTGACATGTGTCACTTTATGGGGGGAATAACTTGACATTACCTATCCATGGATTCGAGATGTTTTTTCATGAAATTGTGTTTTTTAATTAGTAAGATATTTTAGTAGTACAGGCATTTCCCGGGTAACGAATGGGATAGGGACTGTCTGTTCTTAAAGGGGTTGTCTCACTACAGGGATTGCTGCTTTTTATATTTAAGATTACAAGAACTTTGAAATTTGTCCATTAGCGGCCCTACTAATCCTAGAATCCCCTTTGTATGAGTGCATCCCTCCTCAGGTAAATAAGTACAGACCCGTTTGACTCTCCTGATAGGTGTCAGCATGGTTTCTATGCTAAGACCCGGTTCTATGCAGCCCCAATGCTTGTGGACATGTTACTCCAGCGCCAGGGGAAAAAGTTCACTCCCAGGGTGTTGGTAGGAGACCAGCGCCTAAACAGAAAATGGGGCCTAAGGCTGTAGAACGCCCACAGCCTAAAAGGAAGTGGGAGTCTGAAGCTGTAAGGGTGTTCACAGGCTTATTTCAGAATGTATTTAGCCGGTTTTTGATCGTAAATATGTTCCGAAAACAGTGTAAAATAATTTGGACTTATGTTTTGGCAGTATTTGCGACGGGGGTTTACAAAACCCTTATTTTATGGGTGAATCAGTCGCGAAATCCCGGGCCCAAAAGTGAAGGACCATTGTTTTTTGGGGCCCCTTTTTTTTTCGCCCGCAAATCCAGGGTTTCAATACGGCACGGAAATAGATGGTCGAACGACCTATTTCCCATTGAAAACAAAATTATGGCCTGTTTATTTGTAAATGTTTTTGACGGTTTACCCTCTAATACGGGGGCAAATTCCGTTCGGAAAAAGCCCTGTGAACGAGCACTAAAACCCCCCACACTAAACAGGAAGTGGGGGCCTAAGCTTTTGAACCGCCCACCTGAACGGAAGTAGGAGCCTGAAAACGGTAGAACGCCACAGCCCAAACGGAAGTGGGAGCCTAAAGCGGGAGAAACCCCCCACCCTAAACAGGAAGTGGGGGCCTGAACTGTAGAACCCCCCCACAGCCAACAGGAAGTGGGGGGCCTGAAGCTGTAGAACCCCCCACAGCCCAAAAAGGAAGTGGGGGCCTGAAGCGTAGAACGCCACAGCCTGAACAGGGAAATGGGAGCCTAAAGCTCTAGAACGCCTCGCCTGAATAAGAGGGAGTCTATTTTTGGTTTTGGAAACCTAATCCAAAACCCCAAGACAGATGGGGCTTGTTTTTTGCTGTATTTATGTCGGGGGAAAAAAAAAAAAAGACGACTTAAAATCCACATATTGAAAACGGGTTGTTCCCCAAAAGGGGTTTCAAAAGTAAATAACAAGTAAATTTTACGTGGGTCGGAGTGCCCCTTTAAAGGTGTTCCGCCCGGTCGGGACGACGGGTAGGCCCCAAGGGAGGCGACCCCCACCCTAAGGGGGCCGTCAGGGCCCCGACCTCGCCGGGGTCCCGGCCCCTCCCTGGGTCTGAAGCGCCGGCGGTCTCTTACGCTTCCCGCGGAAAGGGGAGCAAGCGTCCCCGCCCCCGACAGTGTCGGGGGGCCCCCGGAGATCGCTGGGTCCTCGGTGAGCTGCAGGCCCACTGCGGGGCCCCGGCTCCCCACAGGCTGAGGGACCCCCGCGGCCGTGCGCCCAGCGGGAGCGTCCAAGTGATGTCATCGCGACGCTGCCTCTCCCCGGGGCACAGGCGTAAGGGCCCTGGGCCCCGGGGTGCCGGAGGAACGGGCTGAAGAACAGAAGAGGAAGGCCCGCGCCCGGGGAATTTGGGTAAGTTAAAGTTTTGTTTTTAAGTCCCGCCGTGGCCCCCTATATTTTGCTTGTGGGCCCCCCTACGCCTGCCCGTGGGCCCCTATATCCCCCCTGCGGGCCCCCTTTGTGGAGGCCCCCATAAAGCTGCTGCGGCCCCCCCTAAATGCCTGCCTGCGGGGCCCCCTTTAATGCCCGCCGCGGCCCCCCTTAATCCCGCCTGCGGCCCCTATAATGCCCGCCTACGGCCCCCCTACGCCCGCCTGGGTGGCCCCCTACCCTGCCCGGTGGACCATACGCCTGCCTGTGGTCCCCCTACGCCTGCTGTGGTCCCCATACCTGTCTTGGGCCCATAACCCCGTCTGTGGGCCCCCCTACGCCTGTCTGTGGTCCCCCCAAACGCCGCCCTTGGCCCCCCCTACGCTGCCCGTGGCCCCCCCTACGCCCGCAGTGGCCCCCCTACGCCTCCTGTGGCCCCCAAAACCCGCCCCTGGCCCCCATACGCCTGCCTGTGGGGCCCCCCTACCTGCCTGTGGCCCCATACCCTGCCGGGGGCCCCTACGCCTGCCGAGGTCCTTATTTATATACTACCTGTCTAAGGGGGGAAAAATTTTATATCCTGTCTGACTAAGGGGTTTATATACTTAATTAAGGAGTTTCTGGAAATGTAGGAAACTAAAAATTTTTGGGCCCAAAACCTAGGGAAGAGTTTGGGGCCCGGGAGCAATCACATGAAGGTGTTGAAAAGGATGGGGAAGAAAAGGAAAGTGAACGACGCTGATAGAAAAAAACGTTCCTGTGAGTCACTAAATGTAACTGCATGTAATCACTTATATTTTGCGAGTCTACTACAAATATATCTACCACTATCTGGTTTACTGTTGGCGGTGGTATGTAAACAGAGCCCGTGTGCAGCGATAGTCACATGGGGGTGCTTCGGTCAGGGTCCGGCGAATTTTTTGAGCCTTAAGTAGTAATGTTTTTGGGGGGTTGTTTTTTAGGGGGGTTTTTTAGTAACAATCATTTGTTTTTTAGATTTTCTCTATGTATCGGGGATTATTTAGTGACTGTCATTTAGGGGTATTGCACTGTCATACGGAGGGAGCGATTTTGAAAATGCAAATTTGTCAGGGCTGATTTTCATTGTGTAGTGACTGCTGAGGAGATGGACGGGAGCTATGTGGGATACGCACAAAATTAGTGACAGGACCTGGCGCAGGGTCGAGAGGAATTAGTGTGTGTGTGTGTGTGTGGGGGGTATTTTTTGAGAGCGAGAGGGGGGGGGGGGCGCCCTTGGCTGTGCGCGCCTAGGGCACCAAAATACCTTGTCCCGGCCCTGGTTCCAGCTATTAATATTTATGCATATATCCTTAGACCTGTAGAGCTGGGGCACCTCTACTCCACAGATGGGTGGACCCTCCAATCCATGTCCCTACCTCCCTCCCCATCCACTCGTATCATTTACCTCTTCTGATGTCAGCCTACATCTGGTTTAGTATTACAGACCGACAAGCTGGACAGGCAGTGACAATCCGCTCTCTCTCAATGTGTCTATGTCCCTGTAATACACGGCCTGAGCCTTCTCTCTCAGGTGATGAATTTGGGCTGAATGTGCCGTTAAATGGGGCTCGAGTGCCAAGAACCACTTGAGAAAATGATGCGTTTCCCATAGGATCTCCGTCGCAGCGCACCCTCCGCTACATCTCACTGTATCCTCGGACATGTGATTACAGGAGAGTCTCCCTCTTCCTCGGCCGCTTTGTTACTTCTATTTTAGATCAATATTGTCCACTAATTACAAGACTTCTTCATGTGGGATGAGAGCTGCCGGGATTAACCCTCTGCTGCCTCTCTTCAGGCTCCAGGACGGGTTACACAAAGCGATTGTTGCCTACAATGGCCGATGATCACTGACGATAATTGCCCCACCCGCCGGATCGCTGCAGACCCAACGAAAGGGAACAAAGCGCCAATTGTCTATTCCCCTTAAAGGGAATGTGTCATCAAAAAATGACTTCTTGTTTAACTCACATTTTTATGTTAAACACATTTTTTAGGAATTTTTGGTTATTTTTTTTTAATTTTCCATATCACTTTCAATATTTTTTTTTTAATAATTCTTAAGTCCTGCAGTTTTCACTTTGGCCACTAATCCTAATAATAGCCTGACACTTCCTGTTCTGTTTAGAGAGCTTTTCAGCAGTGTCTGCTCATTCAGTAAAAGCAGGGACAAACTGAAAGGAGACACCCTTCTGAACAGATAACACAGCTCCACCAGTCACACGAGGAGACGTCCCACCTCCCCCTCTCCCCTCCCTCCACAGAGACAACTCTCCTATACAAGTCTATGGGACAGAATCTGTCTTAAGGCTCCTATGTGCATGAAGCTGCTGTGAAGTATCTCTCTGACTGCTGATACAAGCAGTGCAAGCAAGAATGTCTTCCCCTCAATCATATATAGACGACCGAATTGAGAAATCTACAATCAGGAAATAAAAACGACTGAGAGGAAAAGCATATGGATCAGGGGCTTGATTTAATAAGTAAAAAAAAAAAAAAAAAAACAATTGGCGACAGATCCCTTTAAAGAAGAAGTACAAGCTCTTCAGCTCCATCATCCACACATGCGGGATCATCATACTGGTGCAATCTGATCTCGGCCACCACCACTTTCCAGAATGAAGGTGATCTATCGGGACAGAGAAATCATTGGTGGCCGAAATAACACGACATGGCCCATCACTTCACGTTAAAGGGGTCGTCTCACTACAGGGATTGCTGCTTTTTATGTTAAAAATCTTGCAAAAACAAGTCACTTTGCAATATGTGTCCATTAACAGGTAGAACAGACACTGAAAAGCAAAAGGGTAACAATGTTTTGATCTTTTGAACACTTGTGGGTAGAGTTGAAGAAAAAGCTTCATTTGTATCCAAGTCCAGTCTGCACCAACATTGGGAATATGTGGAAGAGACCTGGGATCGGATTTTGGTCAAGACCTGCTTGAATGTGATCCAGAGCCCAGAAGGATTCAGGCAGTATTGAAAACCAAAAGGTGGATTTCCCAAATACTAACAAAATAATAAAAATGAACATTTTGATTTTTAGGAGCAAAACAGTAACAATGCAGTTACAGGAAAGAATCTGCAGAACTAAGCAGATGCTAAATATTTGCAAGTCAAATTTATGTATAACATAGGTAAGATGACTGTATATAAAATTACAGTAGCCTCATGTACAAAGCTGTAGTGGATGGAGAGATATGGAGTCTGAAAGTCACAAGTTCAAACATTGTTACCATTTTGCTTGCCAGTGTAAAATATATTTATTGGATATGACTTTAGGACACAAAATTGTAAATATGCAAAACACTGCAGGAACATTTGTGAAGTCTCTGAATTTGTTCTAAGAAATAGTATCGCCTCCATCAGATCCTGCATACATGACCTCACATCTGATCTCATTATTTCCAGGCTAGAGAACGGCCTCTCTACACTAACTTGGGGGCAAAGCTTTGACCACAGGGGCAACATCTCTAACAATGTCAGGGTATAAAGGAATTGCCTCAGCCACAGTCAGTTTTGATGAATGGTTGAACTCTTCTACTTCTTTGAAAGCAGATGACAAATTTTGCTGAAATCTGTTTGCCATGGGGCGGGTTCTTTTCCCCTGGGGCAGTGCTTTGCCTGCTCCATGTCATCAATTACACTCCTCATGTGATGAGGCTGAAGATATGGGAGCAGCAGCACTGGCCGCACCCAATTCCTCTTGCTCTTTGCATCGAACTAACTTGACCAACTTATTATATATTTTGGGAGTCGGTCCATTTTAGGACGACTTCGACTCCTGCAAAATAGGCACCGACTCCACAGCCTTGATTCCTAGATATCCCCTTTTGTATGGGCTGCATGAGCTCCTCAGGTCGCTATAGCTACAGACCTATTCAATCTCTCCTGATAGGCTGCCAGCGCTGGTTACTATAGCTACAGACCTGTCCGATCTCTCCTGATAGGCTGCCAGCACTGGTTGCTATAGCTACGACTGCGATCTCTCTGATAGGCTGCCAGCACTGGTTGCTATAGTACAAGCTGTCAATTTCTGATAGGGCCAGCATGGTTTCTATAGCTACAGACCTGGCTTCTACTGCAGCCTAGTGGAAGCCAGTAAACACGCCCCTGAATTCAAAATGAAACAGGACTGAGGTAAGATGAATCAATGTAGTGAGAGAACCCCTTTAAATATGGGGCAAATTTCTATTTTAGCGCAGTGGGAGGTCGTAGGGAAATATATACAAGTCTTAGACAAGCAATCCCACACACAACCTGGGCCCAGGGGGTTCATCGCTGCTCCCGATTGTTGCTCCAGATGCTATTAAATTAGCACTGACCCTATAAACGTACAAACTAATCCTGGAGCAGAGGAAGAGGGTTCAAATAAGGAAAACCCGGGCTCTCGATTCTGCTCGTCGGAGACTTGATAGAGTTTTCGTGCTAATTCGCTCCCAAGGTGAAGCTCATTTGGGAATAATTGCCTATTGTCGCCCGATCATCATCCGTCAGCCACTTGTTTTACTGTAACCTTGACATTTCCCCCCCAACCCCCACAGAAGAAAAAAAAAAAAAGATAGAAGACAAAGGACAAACTGGAATTTGTTACTTTGTACGGTCTGTCACTTAGCAACAAGATCGCTCCGTGTTCCACGCGATTACAATGTGGCAGAGCCGCCCCGAGCACTTCACCCACAACACACGTTACCTCCGTCACCAGCGCCTCTACGGCCTGCTTCAGAGATTGCGGCGCCTGTCGGGAGCGACAGCACCGTGTCCGGAGCCCGACGGGCCCTCCGCCGTCATCATGGCGCCGGGCGCGTCTGCTGTGAAACGCAGCCTTTTGTGTCCGTCTTGACCTCTGCACCAGAGGAACCTCCAACGGGACCCGAGCCCAAGCTTGACAAAGCTGCAGCTAAAACTTCTCGGATTCTCTCTATCAATTCACACCCTATAGGATGGCTGCCGGATTATCAGATTGTGTCGCCGTTAATGAAAATAATCCTATACGGTTGTGCTCAAAACTTTACACACCTCGGCCGAATTTGTGCTTTCTTGGCTTTTTTCAGAGAATATGCACGATAACACTAAAGTCCACACACCCTGGTGATTGTGGCCTAATATGCACAGAAGTTGACACAAATGGGTTTGAATGGCTACCTAACCCCCCATCTCCTATTTCTGTATGTGGCACCACCATTACTCCTAGGCAGCAGGCCTGATGTCTTGGGGTCATACTAGGTTCAGATCTGTCTTTCACCCCCTATATCCAATCCCTCGCCCGCTCCTGTCACCTCAAGAACATCTCCAGAATCCGTCCGTCTCTCACTGTGGAAACAACTAAAACCCTCATTGTTGTTCTTATTCTTTCTCGTCTTGATTACTGTAACTCCCGGCTTATTGGTCCCCCTCTCTGTAAACTCTCCCCTCTCCAGTCTGTCCTGAATGCAGCAGCCAGGCTTGTCTCTCTCTCCAGCCGCTATACTGATGCCTCTACCCTGTGTCAGTCACTGCACTGGTTGCCCATCCAGTACAGGATACAATATAAACTAATCACTCTCACCCATAAAGCTCTCCACAGCGCTGCTCCTCCCTACATCTCCTCCCTCATAGTTTCATAGTTTGTAAGGCTAAAAAAAGACAAGTCGTCCATCTAGTTTCAGCCTGTTGTGCTAAGGTGTTGATCCAGAGGAAGGCAAAAACCCCCAATGAGGTAAAGCCAATTGTCCTCATTTTAGGGAAAAATTCCTTCCCGACTCCAATCTGGCAATCGAAAAAATCCCTGGATCAATGACCCCTCTCCAGAATCCTAGTCACTATAACCTGTTATATTATTACGTTCCAGAAATGCATCCAAACCCTTTTTGAACTCGGTTATTGAATTCACCATGACCAGTCCCTCTGGCAGAGAATTCCACAGTCCACTGCTCTTACAGTAAAGAAATCCGTTTTCTATGTTTATGTGAGAAACTTTCGTTCCTCAAGACGTAGAGGACGCCCCCTTTTTCTAGATACAGCCCTGGTATAAATAAATCTTGGAGAGATCTCTATATTGACCTTGATGTATTTAAACATATTTAATTATGTCCCCCGAAGCCTTCTTTTCTCTAAACTAAATAACCCCAATCTTGCTAATCTTTCTGGGTATTGTAGTCCACCCAGTCTTTTATTATTTTGTTGCCGCCTTTGTACCTGTTCAAGCTCTACAAGTCTTTCCTGTGCACTGGTGCCCAAAAACTGTACACAATATTCCATGTGTGGTCTAACCAGTGACTTGTTATAATGGGAGAATAAAAGTTCTCTTCATGTGCATCTATGCCCCTTTTAATGCACCCCATGATCCTATTTGCTTTGGCTGCTGCTGCCTGACACTGGCTGCTACAATTAGTTTACTGTCCACCAGGATTCCCAAGTCCTTCCCCTGTCCCCTTTTACCCAGTGTTTTTCCATTTAACATGTAATCATGTAATGGATTTCTCTTCCCCATGTGCATAACCTTGCATTTATCAGTGTTAAACCTCATCTGCCATTTCCCTGCCCAGGCCTCCAACTTATCCAGATCCCTTTGTAATAACACATTATCCTCTATTGTGTTGATTACTTTACAGAGCTTAGTATCATCTGCAAAGATCGATATTCTACTGTGCAATCCATGTGTAAGATCATTAATGAAAATGTTAAAGAGGATAGAGCCCAATACTGACCCTTGTGGTACCCCACTAGTAACAGCGATCCAGTCTGAGTATGCACCGTTAATTACTACCCTTTGTCTACCACCCTACCCGGTCTCTCCAGTGCTGCATCCCCTACATCTCCTCCCTCATCTTTGTCTACCACCCTGCCCGCTCTCTCCACTCTGCTGCAGACATCAAACTTCAGACCACAATCATCCGAACCTCCCATGCCCGTCTCCAAGATTTCTCACGTGCTGCACCAGTTCTCTGGAACATGCTACCACGCACCATCAGGCACAACCCTAGCCTTCATAGTTTTAAGAGTGTCCTGAAAATACTTCTTCTTAGGCAGGCCCACCAAGATCCCTAATTGCTAACCCCCACCTGCTATCACACTCATCTGTCACTCCCTACACTAGAGAACTCACAGGCACTTATCTGTATATAGATGTACTGTCATGGTGGTCACCCAAGTTTTATATAAACCACCCCATATATATGTAACATGGCTGGACCACGGAAAGATCAGCACTTCTCACCATTCATAGCCCCCAGACACCCTCATAGATTGTAAGCTCTTGTGAGCAGGGCCCTCACACCTTGTGTCTCACCTGTAAGTAGCTTTTATTGTGTAATGTCTGTCTTTTTGTCTGTAATTATACCCGCTATATTGTAAAGTGCTGCGGAAAACGTTGGCGCTATATAAATAAAGATTATTATTTATTCAACTACCTTTTCCCGTAGATCCATTGACAATTCTTTTTTCTTTCCCCATGACTCACAATCCAGAACCATCAGTGGCTGGATGAAAGGTGCAAGAGTCTGTCTGGATCCCAGAAACTCACTCAGCTTTTATGCACACACACTGAACACAGGCAAACAGGTCACAGGTGAGGATGTTACCTTTAGCAGCCATTCAAACCCATTTGTGTCAACTTCCGTGCACGTTATCAGGCCAAAATCACCAGGGTGTGTGAACGTTTGATCAGGATCATTTGGATGTTTTTGGTTGTCATTATGATTTAAAAAGATAAAAACAAAGTAGTTTGACAATAAATGGCTTCACCCAACCACTGACCATGAGTGGAAAATAAGTTCTTGTGTTATCATTCATATTCTCCTGATAAAAGGCCAAGAAAGCAAATATTCGACCAGTGTGTGTGTGTGTGTGTGTATATATATATATATATATATATATAAATACATACATACATACACACACACACACACATATATACACATACACACGAACCCGGCAGACTCCCTGCCGAGAAGTCATTATGTGGCTCATGCGGTCAATTTAAATTCATTTGCCAATTTAAATGGGTTGTCCAGAACTAGAAAAAAAAAATGGCTGCTTTTGAAAAAACACCACCACCTCGGTCTCGGGATGTATGAGGTATTGCAGCTCCAATCCATTCACTCCAATGGAGCTCAGCTGCAAAACCAGACAAATCCTGTGACGGAGGCGGTGCACATTTCCATGAAAAGTGGCCATGTTTTTCTAATCCTGGTCAACCCCTTTAAAGGGGTTGTCTCACTACATCGATTCATCTTACCTAAGTCCTGGTTTCTCGGTTTCATTTTTGAATTTAG
The DNA here is from genome assembly GCA_025379985.1 of Phyllomedusa bahiana. Lineage (NCBI taxonomy): Eukaryota > Metazoa > Chordata > Amphibia > Anura > Hylidae > Phyllomedusa > Phyllomedusa bahiana. The sequence goes on from JAODAL010012980.1 coordinate 88,301, forward strand.
GGGCTTGTTTACTGGCCTGCAGTAATGAGCTGCTGAGGATACCAGATCTGTAGCTATAGGGACCAGCACTGTCAGCCTATCAGGAGGGATCCAACGGGTCTGTAGCTACAGCAACCAGCACTGGCAGCCTATCAGGAGAGATCCAACGGGTCTGTAGCTATAGCAACCAGTGCTGGCAGCCTATCAGGAGAGATCCAACAGGTCTGTAGTAATAGCAACCAGCACTGGCAGCCTATCAGGAGGGATCCAACGGGTCTGTAGCTATAGCAACCAGTGCTGGCAGCCTATCAGGAGAGATTGAATAGGTTTATAGCTATAGGGACCTGAGGAGCTGATGCAGCCCATACAAGAGGGGATATCTAGGAATAGGTAGGACACTGTTAATGGACACATGTTGCAAAGTGACTTGTTTTTGTAAGATCTTTAACCTAAAAAGCAATCCTTGTAGTGAGACAACCCCTTTAAAGGAGTTGTCTCACTACATCAATTCATCTCATCTCAGTCCTCTTTTCTCGGTTTCACTTTTGAATTCAGGGGCGTGTTTACTGGCTTCTACTGGCCTGCTGAGGACACCAGGCCTGTAGCTATAGGAACCAGTGCTGGCAGCCTATCAGGAGAGATCAAACAGGTCTGTAGCTATAGCAATTAATGCTGGCAGCTTATCAGGAGGTATAGAACAGGTCTGTAGCTATAGCAACCAGTGCTGGCAGCCTATCAGGAGAGATCACTCAGGTCTGTAGCTATAGCGTCCTGAGGAGCTGATGCAGCCCATACAAGAGGGGATATCTAGGAATAGGTAGGACACTGTTAATGGACACACATTGCAGTGACTTGTTTTTGCAAGATCTTTAACCTAAAAAGCATCAATCCTTGTAGTGAGACAACCCCTTTAAGGAGCCAGTTCACCTAGTTGTCGGCTTCTTGTAAGATGCATGGCTTTTTAGAGCTGACAGATGGCCCCTTCTCAAACTGTACAGGAAATTTCTGTTGTATATAACCAATGGGAACCAGCTGCAAAATATTTCCCGAAAGCGGATTACCCCTTTAAGTAATTCCAGCAGGATCAACAGCACGGATTCTCAGCAAAGGAAAGCAGGTACTTGAGAGACAGAGCAGACCATGAAAGGAGACAAGATAATGTCTATCCTGCCATGGCCGCCGCGGCCGTATGCCCCTCCATGCATGGAGGAGATTTAGATTGAAATCAGAGCCCATATCTTTTGTTTCAGGTCCATAAATCCAACCCAGATTTCTGTAAGAAAGATGTCTCCGGCTCCCTAAAGGTTTTTAGTGCCGAGTATTGTGCAGGGAGAAAAAAAAAAAAAAAAAAAAAAAAAAAAAAAGAAAAATTGTGGAAAGTCATTGATTTAAATTAGACAATTTAGTCCATGACATTGGCGAGAAAATATGCTCCTCTTACAGCAACGAGACTGGAGGAATCGCTCTTTAGATGTTAAATCAAATTTTGCAATTTTTCCGCCAAATGAGGCATGCAAGCGCATTATCAAAATCATGGCTTCCAAAATTAATCTGCCACTAAATAATTTATCATGCCGGTGATCTTATTGTAAATAAGCTGGAATGGGGGGGGATCACGTGGGGCCCCCCCCGATCGGCGCCTGATTGGAGAGATCCTGGGCTATAAAGCACTTGCTTATCGGACTATATGAAAGACAGGAAATCATTAAAAAATAAAAGGTATGGGGGAGGGGCGGAGGGTGGGGGAATGAGAAAGTCACTGGATGCAAAACGTTCATCTGCTTTCTCAACCGCAGTCCTTGGAAACGCATTAGCAAGTGAAATCGCAGCACGGTTACCAGTGAGGAGCGAGCAGTACAAAGGTCTAGTTCTATCAGAACCTCAAACTATTGTAAGTTCGGTTCGAACTTCTATTAGAACTCGAACCCCATTAAAGTCTATGGGAGAAGATGTTCTGCTTAATTTTTACCAGGGCTGTGGATTCGGCAAGCCAAAGCTCCGACTCCTCAATTTCCCAAAGCTCCGACTCCTGACCGACTCCTGACTCCCTCATACACGGCGCTTGTTTAAGTGATAACTTACTGCAGTAAAATGGTAACATCTGGCTGTTTACCACCTTATGATACAATAATCAAGCTATTTAGGTAGAACAGACACTGACAAGCAAAAGGGTAACAGTGTTTTGATCTTTTGAACACTTGTGGGTGGAGTTGAAGAAAAAGCTGTATTTGTATCCAAGTCCAGTCTGCACCAACATTGGGAATGTGTAGAAGAGACCTGGGATTGGATTTTGGTCAAGATGTGCTTGAATCTGATTCAGAACCCAGAAGGATTCAGGCCGTATTGAAAACCAAAAGGTGGATTTCCCAAATACTAACAAAATAATAGAAATTAACATTTGCTTTTTAGGAGCAAAACTGTAACAATGCAGTTACAGGAAAGAATCTGCAGAACTAAGCAGATGCTAAATACTTTCAAGTCAAATTTATGTATAAGATCGGTAAGATGACTGTATATAAAATGACAGTAGCCTCATGTACAAAGTTGTAGTGGATGGAGAGATATGGAGCCTGAAAGTCACAAGGGCAGAACATTGTTACCATTTTGCTTGTCAGTGTAAAATATATTTATTGGATATGACTTTAGAACACAAAAATTTGGTAGATATGCAAAACGCTGCAGGAACATTTGTGAAGTCTCTGAATTTGTTCTGAGAAATAGTATTGCCTCCATCAGATCCTGCATACATGACCTCACATCTGATCTCATTATTTCCAGGCTAGAGAACGGCCTCTCTCACAGGGGCAACATCTCTAACAATGTCAGGGTATAAAGGAATTGCCACAGTCAGGTCTGATGAATGGTTGAATTCTTCTACTTCTTTGAAAGCAGGTGAAAAATTTTGCTGAAATTTGCCCTGGGAGCAGAATCTTTTCCCCTGGGGCAGCGCTTTGCCTGCTTCATGTCATCAATTACACTCCTCATGTGATGAGGCTGAAGATATGGGAGCAGTAGCAGTGGCCGGACCCAATTCCTCTTGCTATTTGCTCTGCATCGAACTAACTGGACCAACTAATTATATATTTTGGGAGTCGGACCCTTTTATGATGACTCCAACTCCACAGCCCTGATTTTTACACTTATACAGGTGAGGAGAAGCTGGAATCACCATCCATAACAGTAAACTGGATACGTGGAACAACTTAGTGAAGAAAATTTGGCTCTAAGAGACAGAAAAAAACTGAGAGGCTAAAATACTTCACTCCTTTCAATGGCTAACTGAGAAGATGAGGACAGCTTGCAAGCAGGGGCGTAGCTATAGGAGGTGCAGCGGTAGCAGCTGCTACGGGGCCCTGCATCCTGAGGGGGCCCAAAAGCCGCTTTGACACATAGATTTGGAGACGGTTTGTTATACAATTACTGAACCCCCAAAACTGCAAAAACGGAACTTTTGGCACTGAGTATGATTTAGCAAATCCAAGCACTCTGTATAATATATATCCATGTATATGAGAGTTATGAGGCGTTATGTGATCCTGCAAATGTCGCCAAATAACTTCTGGGTGTGGGAAAGATGCAGCCCAGCAATACCAAACTCCCTAACTATTGTGCCTCCAAATCAGGATAGTAAAAAAGAGAGATTAATCAGCACAATTTTTTTCAATTTTTTTTTTATTAAATAATATACTGTTACACGTTCTTTTCTTCATGGCTGCTTTTTCTGATTGTAGATTTTGGTTGTCTGAGCTGCTTTTAGCACTATTTAGAGAGATGCTTTACACCAGGTTTCTGTACATAGGAGCCTGTGAACAGTAGCAGACCCATTGGCTTCTATAGGAGAGTTTTCTAGGCTCTGTGACCTAGGAATAAGTCAGTGTGCAGGGAGGAGGAGAGGGGGAGCTGTGACATCTCCTATTGTGACTGTGCATCCTGTGTTATCTATACACATTGGTGTCACCTTCAAGTGTGATCCTGCCTGTGCTGATACTAAGGAGACAACTGAAAAGTTTTCTCTACAGAACATGAAGTGTCAGACTGTTATTAGGCTTAGTGGCCAAAGTGAAAACTGCAGGATTAAAAAATAAATATATATTAATAGTAGTATGAAAAATTTAAAAACATAAAAGAACCAAAAATTCTTGTAAAATGCGTTTAACATGAAAACATGAGATAAATAATAGTTTAAGGGAGTGTGTCATCAGAAAATAACCTCTCTCTGCAGGGAGAAATCTGTGTGATATCAGTTTGGATTTCAGCCTCAGATTCCATGTCGGATTTTCTCTGTTTGGAAGAAGCCAATGGGTGAACACAGCCTTATGGTGGTTTGTCTCCTCCGACTTCAATGTGGTAAAACCTGCACCAAAATCTGCATAATCGTGAGTTTCCAATCTGCGGACTGTCTACTCTCGATTGAAAATTTCTGAAGAAAATCCATCCTGTGTGCATTCATCCTATAGGTAAGAGCAAAGCACTGCCCCCAAAGGAGCGGCCCTCTCTAAAGGCCACCGTCTGTCAGGGCGAGCCGGGAGATGGATGTGCAGGGAAAAAAAAATTAAATTGCCCATGTGAATTCTTATCCGAATCCAGAGCGGTGTCTTCTGGCTTTATAAGGTTTAGACCGATATACAGCAAACAATAGAAAAAGCCTCTAGTCCCTCCACAATCTGATACTAAGGGTATGTTCACACCGCGTAACTGTGGGGCTTATTTCGGGTGTATTGCGCTGCAATACGTCCCTCAATTATTTCAATTCACAAAGAAATGACATGTCTCTTCTTCCCAGGGATTATGCGCCATGGATAATAGAAGTGAATGGGGACAGCTTCCTTGCACTTTAGAAGTACGTGTTGGCCAGCGCGTACTTCTAAAACGTCTGGGGATTTTCCGC
>JAODAL010012981.1:0-93159 GCA_025379985.1 Phyllomedusa bahiana
TTGAAATCCCCTCCCTACTTCTGTCAAAAAAAGCTCTGGAATTTGCCATTGCTTCTACTATGGGTAATGTTAGGGCAACACACAGACAAAGCAAAATCAAAATTTTCACTGGGACTCTGGTCTTTATAATCCTTATTCCTTGTAGGAATAAATTGACAGCTGGTTGTTACCAGAAGGAAATGTTTCCTGACGCACTCCAAAACTGTCTTGTCATCTCTGATAGTATCAGACTATGTACAGACACACTTCTTTGACAAGGGGAATATTAATGCCCAATTGTCAATTTATTTCAGATTTCTAGCAGGAATTGCACATAATCACACAGAATTTTAAGTAAAGATGTTACTGAATTTGTTTTAGCAGAGTACACACATTGAAACAGTCATGTTTGGAAAGTTGACAGGTCGTCATTAAAGGAATCAAGTAAAGGGTTTAGTTTTTTTCAGGGCAGCCTAGCCTTTGAAGGCCTAATGTATTGCCTTTTCATGTCTTTCAACATGAGGTATGGAACAATGGGCATTAACCAAGACTGGAAGGGAGATAAAGCACAGCAAAGCATTCTGGGGCTTGCAGTTTTATAGCATAGAGTGAAAAAGTTTTCAAACAAAGAATGCAGCTACTTGGCTACCAAGAAGGGAGGCTACATATAACACAGAAAAAAAAAATTAAAGAGAACATGTCACATAGATTATGCCCTCCTTGCTGAGGACAACACAAGCTAGTGTCAGACCTGCTGTTTCCAGCGCTGTGTCCCTTATTCTGTAAAATGCTGTATTTTTAGAGTATTTAATGCTCAAATCTGAAGTTTTCAGCCAGAAAAGAGTCATGAAAAGAGTCCATTTTTTTCATACTCCGCCCACCTGAGACTAGCCCCCCCAACCTCACAACTGATTAACTTATTACTTTGAATAGATAGAAACATGAGAATAACTGCCAGGTGGGTGGGGCTAGGCTTGGGTGGCCGGGTCTAACACCTGCCCATGAATAAGGTTAGAGCATCAAATGCTCTAAAACTACAGCATCTTACAGAATAAGGGACGCAGCGATGAAAACAGCATGTCTGACACTGGCTTGTGGTGTTCTCAGCAAGGGGGACATAAACTGCGTGATAGGTTCCCTTTAAGACTTAGACAAGCCATCCGAGATTCCTTTTAATGTATACAGTAAAATACAGTATCACAAATGCAGAATCACACGTGCAGTTTTTGATGCAATTTGAGAGGCAAAAATAGGAGTGAACATAATAGAGAAAAGGGGTTTGTCAGTGTTATTTTATGTCATTTACATGTCTTCTTATTTTTGGATCAAATCCTATGTTTGGCTCCAAAAACTGCATCAAAAACTTTCCCAATAACTGTATCTCTAATTCCAGTCACAAATGTGATCGCTTTTGGGATTGGAATTAATTTTTATCACAATGCAGCATGCTGTATATATGTTTTTTTCTTCTGGTGTTTTTTTTCCATAAGATTATAAAAGTGTTAGAAATGACATTACTTAAAGCCAAATAAAATAAATATATATATATATATATAATCAGTGCACAGCAGCAACCTGTGGACGTATGATTTATCAAGCCCACCACTACCATACCTTGTCTATATAGGGCTAACTACCGTACTGTATCTGAGCACTGCCCTAAGGTTCCCGGATGTGTAATAATTACTCTGTGGGGTTTTTTTACTTCTTTTTTTAAATTATTAATTTGATGTTGTAAAATTCTCACAGTAAAGGAATTTGACTTCTCCCTGTTTCCTGTAATACTAGACTAATTGCTGTGTGCTACTAAATAATTTTATTCAGAGGGGTTGTCTGGTTCCTGAAAGAAATACTTATCTGCAGGTGGCCAATTAAAAAAAAAAAAAAAAACTACACTCAGTTTCCTCCTCACCTCTCTTCCAGCACCGGGTATCCCTGGTCTTCTGTTAAGTTTCTTCTTCCAAATGAGAATATCACCATTGTAGTTGTCGATTGGCTTCAGCGTTCACATGCTACTTCTTTATATCACCATGAACATAGAAATGAACAGCTCTAAAGTTTGCTTGCGAAAGGAAGGTGAAAGGCTTCTGAAATGTCACAATTATTATGTGCTATCAGCTCTGTTTGGAGTCCTAAGGAATCACACTTAAAGGGGTTGTCTCACTACAAAGATTAGCTTTCAACATGTTGGGATCACTAAATGAAGACATTTTCCAAATATATTGCTACAAATTATTTTATCATCTTCTGTGCTCTCTTTGGTTCCCCAAGTGACCAACCTGTGTCCTTCTCCCCCCCCCCCCCTTGTTGTTTGTTCTATCTGATAGCAGGGAGTGAAGTAATCGCAAGATCGCAGGCAGCACAGAACCCCGGACAGTGAGAGCTTCTTTGTTGTCTGATCTTTCAGACAAAAGCCAGTAATTACTACTGTTTACTTTAACTCAGAGGCTTCCCTGGTCCTGACATCATGAGATTTATCTAATTAGCAGAGGTCTGAATACATGGAGCTCATATGCTAATTACAGACAGCTTGACCAGGAAGTAGTAGAGCAAAGCAGCATTATTTCATTCATACATCCTATGAAACTTTGAAATGAGACAACCCCTTTAAGGACTTGAAAAGTTTCCCAATGAGGACATGAAGTTAAGGATCGAAACAAGCCATTGCACTACCAGGTTTTTATGATTTTGTTTCATTGCTACATAGCTCATATTTATGTGAAGATGAAGTTTGTATTTATCTGAATATATATATATATATATATATATATATTTATATATATATATTTTATATACTCACCGGCCACTTTATTAGGTACACCATGCTAGTAATGGGTTGGACCCCTTTTGCCTTCAAAAACTGCCTCAATTCTTCGTGGCATAGATTCCACAAGGGGGTTGCAACGATGCTCAATTGGTACCAAGGGGCCCAAAAGAGGCCAAGAAAATATTCCCCACACCCATGACACCACCACCCCCAGCCTGAACCGTTGATACAAGGCAGGATGGATCCATGCTTTCATGTTGTTGACCCCAAATTCTGCCCCTACATCCGAATGTCGCAGCAGAAATCGAGACTCATCAGACCAGGCAACGTTTTTCCAATCTTCTACTGTCCAATTTCAATGAGCTTGGGCAAATTGGAGCCTCAGTTTCCTGTTCTTAGCTGAAAGGAGTGGCACCGTGTGTGGTCTTCTGCTGCTGTAGCCCATCTCCCTCAAAGTTCGCCGTACTGTGCGTTCAGAGATGCTCTTCTGCCTACCTTGGTTGTAACGGGTGGCTATTTGAGTCACTGTTGCCTTTCTATCAGCTCGAACCAGTCTCCCATTCTCCTTTGACCTCTGGCATCAACAAGGCATTTCCGCCCACAGGAAATGGGCCCCTCACTTTGGGTGTTTTTTCTTTTTCGGACCATTCTCTGTAAACCCTAGAGATGGTTGTGCGGTGAAAATCCCAGGAGATCAGCAGTTTCTGAAATACTCAGACCAGCCCTTCTTGGGACCAACAACCATGCCACATTCAAAGGCACTCAAATCACCTTTCTTCCCATACTGATGCTCGGTTTTAACTGCAGGAAAATTGTCTTGAAACCATGTCCTACATGCCTAAATGCACAATGCACTGAGTTGCCGCCATGTGTTTGGGGTGATTAGAAATTAAGTGTTAACGAGCAGTTGGACAGGTGTACCTAATAAAGTGGCCGGTGAGTTTTTATATATATTTTATATATATATTATATATTATATATATTATATTTATATATTTTATATCTATATATATAAATATATATATATTATATATATATATATATTATATATATATGGAGCTAAAATAATACAGGCCTTGATTGTTGAATTTTATTGAAGATTTATCACAAGGGGTGAATGGAGAGGATACCCTAAACCAAGGCTAACTGGTGTACCAGTTTATATTAGAGTGAGCAGCATAAAGTGAATAATGAGGACAGCTCTAAAGTGGTTACATAAGCAGAAGACTGTGACTACTGTTGGTAGTCAGTGATTGCAGTGGTTACATCCCATTCAGAAGAAAGTAAACGATAAATTGGGGAGAGCCAGCGCTGGAACTAAGGATCAGAGGACGGAAGTTTTTTTTCTTTTTATTGACCACCTGCAGCTCAGAGTCTATTTTTTTATAGGAACCGGACAACCCTCTTAATCACTGTTATGGAATCATAGAATCATGCCTGTTGAGAACATCATCCTTTTAATCCCTAATGTACTTTTAAAATTCCACCTACTCTAAAAAAAAAACTATAAAAACTACAGGACATCACATTATTCCTCTATATATGGGATGCATAATGTATTCATCCATCTCTATACATTGCAATATACAAACCTCAAATTCTTAGATATTTTATTTTACCACAGAGTAAAAGATTCAGAAACTACAAAAAATCTTTTCAATAGTTAAATGGATATGGAAAAATCCATAACATTCCAGTGGGGTTACCTCAGATGTCTGTGAAAGTGAGCAGCAGGACTGTCAGTGTGGAGGCCCAGTTTAAGAAGATTTTTTTAATGGTTTTATAAGTAACATCAAATTATGTTTATCTGCCTGTCGCTGCTTGATCCACATTTTCTAGTTAGTTATGTTCCATAGCACAAGTAGTCCAGTTATCTTGAAGGGAAAATATTTTGAGCCACATGTATGAAAACTGTCTACACGACTGTTGATACAGCACCGTAACAGGACATTTGAATCTTAAAATCGGATTTCTTTATTGAGATCCATTTAAAAGCAACAGCATCCAAAGAAACAAAGGTCGAACGTGTTTCGGGAGATCTATCTCCCTTACTCATAGCCTAACATATGATGCCAAGTTTCTACTTTATATAAATAAGGCAATTTAAAAACATAGAGCTCACCTGGGGAGCGCAATGTTTACTTTCCCGGCATCAAATCATATTTCCAGACGCGGACACCGAGACCGGAAATGACGCCGTGACATGTTCAGAAGCTGCAAAACTGGCATGACCCGCGCATGCGCAAAGAAGGCGATCACAGCTTAATGGGAAAGTGCAACGTCGCAGACCCACAGGGAAATAGAAACAATGTAAGAAGAAAGAGAAGAATGTGGCTATAGATACAATTGGAAATAATACTAACAATTAGATACCTCTTGTGAGGAAGAATTCACTTCACTGCATCCCCCACTGACAGTTCTCTCCCCCCAACCATCTAATCTAGTCAGAACACAGCTTCCTCCCCACAGGACAAGCTCAATTTACATGTTAATCAGCACAGCTCTCTTCCCCAATGCCTCTGTAGGAAGTCGCCACAGCATGGGGTCAACCCATGAAAGGATCCTCATGTAACCTAATTAGCACTGACAAATGCTGGGTCCAAGCTCGCAAGCTTCAAAGATTTTGGGCTCAATTCAGCCCAGTGGGTCGTCTCTGATATTTCATATCGATTTAAATAGGCGACCAGCTCATAACTGGTCCATGGCGAGTTCATATCGCATAATATGGAACTCCCAGCACGTACACACCCCCATTTCCGGGTTTTCCCCCGGACGCAGGGGGACTGAATACCCAGAATCGGCCCTCGGGTCCATAAGATAGGCAATGTCTCATATCCAGGCGTCGGTAGCTCCAGCTGGTTCTGATGGAAACCCCCGGCTTTTTCTGTGCCAAGGCCCTGCCGAGTTATAGTCCTTTTTTTGGGTTTGTATCAGAAACTGCCTGACCTGAGTGGGGGAGTTCATAGGCCCGTCCCAGGGGTGTGTAGGGGGCGGCCACGGGGGCTGCCCCCTCACAGATATAAGCCAGAGCCAGGGTGCTCTTCCCTTGATCCAGGAGGGGGGGGGGGCACCTACGAGCATTTCCAGGAGCATCCATCCACAGCAGCCAGGCCACATAAGCCCCCATGTGAGCCCAGAACCAAGCAACAAAGGTAAATTGACCTATTTTAATTTGCCCTCTGTCTGTATCCATAATTATATGTGCACCTCTGACTTTTACCTGTATATATTATCATTCTGTTTATATTACCTGTTTTAAGTGTGCCCTTCAAGGCTAATTAAATCTATAAACTTTAATCTGAGTTAGTCTGGTCTTGATCATCGGCCTCACACGCCTAACCCTCGGTCTATAGTATTAGCTACCCAAGGGTTGGTTCCTGACCCTGCTATAAGTGGGGTAACGGCCCGGTCTTATAAACTAACGATGAGAATGGTGGCAGCATTGTTTGTCTCCCTGTGCCGGTGCGGGCAAGGGTTAACAGTGGAACAGTATCTGGCTGACCTTACGCACCCCGAGAGGGCCGTGCAACGTCGAGATACACCCCAAGTCAGGCCGTCGTCCCTCCAGTGGGCCGGCGGACTAGGCTGTTTTCGTCACACCTCTATAGACTCCAACCTACAATACTCAACAATAATCACATGTACATACATGACATAATAAGTAGTAAGTTGCAACAATGGTATCCCGTTTCACTGCACCTATAAAGAATATATATCAATGATAAAAAATATGTTTAGCTAATTCTGCGATATCATTGTTGCAAGTGGTGGCACAATACAAATGATTTGACATATTATTATTAGGTCTGGAAGTTTTACAATGAGAAACCTGTAACCAAGAAATATATAACCGGAGAGTCAATTCAAGCCTACCCGATATTCTGGGCACTTCTAATAGTGAAACATTATCTCTCTTTTGAGATTTGAACCTCTGGAATATGGGGTGTCGAGCGTGAGTTTCCAGTATGCCTCATGATCATGCAGCATATGTTTAAGATCGCCCCATCGAGTGGGCTTAATATTTCTATCAATGCCAATAATGCGCAGATTACTATAATCATGATTGTGAGCCTCTCTGAAATGCATGGATAAGCCTGGGCTTATAGCTATGTAAAAGTCTGGATCCTGGCTGGTGGAGGCTCTGGGGTCAGAGATGGGGTCTCCACTGGAGCAGATTGGTTCTTGCCTTGTATTTCTCAGGGCATTCACCAGTGGGGAGGCTGGGCTTAAAATCCTTGTCTCCTCCCTTCACCCACATTTTCCCCACCCTTGGTTGAACTTGATGGACACGTGTCTTTTTTCAACCGTACTATGTAACTATGTAGCATCATTTAAATGCTCCAAATATCTGTTTTTTAGTTTTCGGAAAGTACTACCTATATATTGAAGATTGCAAACTGTGCATGTGGCCAAATATACCACATAGCACGAATTGCAGTTAATGTATTGTTTTATAGGGAATGTTTTACTTCCTTCCAAATTCGAAAATGAAGTAAATGAATGTGCAAATTGACATGTATGGCAGGGACTCGATCCACATTAATAAAACCCACAACATTTTAGCCAGGTAGGTGTATTTTCACATGACCTAATCAGATTTGGGGATAATAGATTGCCTAAAGTTTTGGGCTTTCTAGGTATTATCCTACAACCCTGAGAGAGAATAGACCCCAAAATTCCATCTTCCTCTAAAATGGGGAGGTATTTGAGTAAGATTTTTTTGATGAAATGATACTGGTGACTGTGATCTAAAACTAAAGTCAATGAGTCACTTAAGGAGAACCTGTCACATAGGTTGTGCCCCCCTTGCTAAGGACATCATAAGCTAGTGTCAGACATGCTGTTTCCAGTGCTGTGTCCCACATTCTGTAAGATGCTGTAGTTTTAGAGCATTTACCCCTCAAATCTTAATCGTGAGTAGCTGTTAGTCCCACCCACCCCCCAAAGACTAGCTCCGCCCACTGACATTTATTCACATGTTTCTATCTATGCAAAGTAATAGGTTTGTCAGTTGAGGTGGGCGGGGCAAGCCTCAGATGGGCGGGGTTTGAAAAAAAACTGACTCTTTGAATGACTCTTCAAATTACTCTTCTGGCTGAAAACTGCAGATTTGAGCATTAAAATCACGAAAACTGCTGCAACTTACAGAATAAGGGACACAGCGCTGGAAACAGCATGTCTGACACTAGCTTGTTCTGCCCTCGGCAAGGGGGGCATAAACTATGTGACAGGTTCTCTTTAACTTATGTTTTGTATTAGTTGATGGAGACAGAAGATTTTCCCGTGTTCTGTCTTCTACTATACGGTCAGCTCTATTTAAGAGCCATTCAGGATTTTAGTCTACCATGTATTTTATTAGATTCTCTATTGAAGTCCTGAATGGAGGAGCAATTGCGCTTAGCTCTAATTGCCTCCCCAACAGGGATAGACTTAAGGGTATTTTTAGAATGAAAGCCACAATGATGAAGTATTGTATTGCCAGTTGTTGGCTTGCGGTACGTTTTGGTGCTGATAATTCTAACCTGTATAGCAGGGGCATAACTAGGGAAGCCTGGGCCCCAAAGCAAACTTTTGGGGGGCTACATAGGCAGGCTAAGGGGGGTTATATAGGCAGGCAGGGTGGGCTATATATATAGGCAGGGTGGGCTATATATGTAGGCAGGCAGGGTGGGCTATATATATAGGCAGGCTGGGGTATATAGGTAGGCTAGTGTGCTATACAGGCAGGCAGGGCAGGTAAAATAAGAAATTACTTACTTACCTCCGTCCATGTTCCCTTGATGCGATGCGCTCTGGCCGCTGTGCTCAGCGCGGGCGGCGTGATCATGTGACGTAATCGCACCGCCCATGTGATCACTGAGAGCCGGCAGGGGAAGAAGCAGAGTGGACAAAAAACCTAGAAAGCTGTCACAATCAAGTCAAACTTGGGTTTTCTCACAACAATGATTAGCTTCTAACATATAGGGAAAGGAAAATGAAGTCTATTACCAAAAAAAATTCTGTTTTGATTTTGCTTTGTTCAGGAGATCAAGTAGATTTTATCTACTGCTAGTGTACACAAGTCTCTCTGGTTACCAGCTGCTCTCTCTTATCTCTCATTGCTCCCTGCTGAGTCTTATCTCTCGCAGGGAGATTGTTTATTTAAGTTAATGACAAGTTTTCATTTTTTGCGCTCTGTAGTCTTGTGCATTACAATTTATAAATCTCTAGCAGTCATGTCACTTTAAGAGGAATAACAGAGCTAATATGCCAATCACTGCTATAGCCCAATGACACCAAAAACCAGGGGTGGAAATCTGAAAGGTTGTGCCCTGTGAAACAGATGGTTAGACAACCCCCTCCCGTTTAGTGTCTGTTAGTTGTAGGACGTGTTTGTGCTTTAAAGGGGTTTTGCCATGAAGCTAAATTCTCTTATGAGGCAAGCTTATAGCTTGATGTAATTAGGTTTAAGATAATGGGGAGAGGGTCATGCTTGCACAACTCTCCCACATTAAAATCTATGGAATTTTGTGAATGTAGCTAAGCACATTGGCTGAGCTATAATTTTAACTGCTATAGAAAAGAACAGGGAGAACTGTGCAAGTGCAATTGTGTGAGTGCATGGCGTGTACCTTTCTATGAGCCGCCTCAGGAAAAAGATTTTGTTTATATTTAAAAGCCATTTAATAAGGATTTGTGACCTGTTTAAAATGCAGTTGTATACTTTCACTTTTATTAGCTTTGATACTAAAGTAAAATCTTCTTTTTTTTCGTCATTTCTTGACATAGTCTGCAACCTTTGGTAACCAATTGAAAAAAAAGCTTCATTTTTCAAGTGTGAGCTACAAAATTTAGTGCTTTTAGGGGGCATTTCCCATGCTCTTGAAATGCCAGAGGGGCTTGTCATGTATCCGTGAGTAGATCACGCTATTTTCCAATGTTCAGACCACAACAGGAATGCTTGCAGCAGAGAACGGAGCATGATCTCATGAAGTGATGAAATTTAGCCAAGGTCATGCTTACTCCTATGCAGCAGGCGGGCCGGCCATGTGTCCACCCTCAATGAGGATAGCCTGTAAGCTCTCACCGTCAATTTGTGATCTCATGATAAGGACACCTCAAAATGACCACACTCAGTTTGTCTTTTGTAAGCAGTTCTGCCGCAGTCCATACCAGATGAAGAGCGTGATGTTGTGAGATGATGGCATTCTCACAATATCACACTGAAAGAGCTACTCTGACACAGTCCAAGCTAATATTTATAATAGGCCAGTATATTTTTCATGAGTTTATAGTTATCTGGCTAACTTGCCAATTGCACATCCAGGAAAAACAAGGTCGTTGTTGCACTGAAATATAACAATAGACCTATTTTTAGATGAACTAAATGCACTTGAATGCCAAAAAAATCTACTGTGGAAAAAACAGGACAAAGGTAATGTAGAAGTCTGAGAACTGATTGCATTCAGCAGAAACCTGAATGCATTTACACTAAATATAGACCAGATGCGGAATTTCAAGCTTACATTTAGCATGTTTTCTTGAATTATGCTGAGAAAACAAAAAGTGTTTCATAACTTATCATCCTCCAGTTCTGCTTAGTAAATTAGTTTTTTACAGCTAACTTAGCTTCCTTTGTCTTCCAAAGACATCGCTATACAGTGGTATAGTGGCTGCATATATGATTATTAATAGTAGAATTATCAACCCTTACGTAACAAAATCATGAGTAAAGAACCTCTGTCTTAATAAGAACCTGTCAGCTACTTTCTGCTGCACGAACGCCACAGGTTACCTGATCCTAACCCTGTGGGTTTTACCCTGAAACGCTGCACCGTTCCTGTGTAAAACACCCAGTGAAGTTGCGCGGGGTGCGAGGAGATGAGTCCAGTGTTCGGGAGATGAGTCCGATATGCAGGGAGAGGAGTCTGATGTGCGTCGTCTCCCCACCCCCTCAGCTTCACTGACCGTTCTCTCCCCATGGACAAACATGGGTGCAGCTTCTCCCCGCACCCGGGACAACTTCACTGGGGGTTTTACTTGAGAACGCCGCAGCGTTTCAGGGTAAAACCCACAGGGTTCGTATCGTATAATCTGTAGCTATTTCATTCTGCCGTTGTTCGGGCAGCATAAACCAACAACCGAAAAAAAGGGAAAGACCAATATACAAAAATGAAAACAATTTATTGAACATAAAAATAATACAACTATAATAAATAGCCAAATGACACCCCCGAATAAAAACATTACAAACAAAGGGGTCTAGTGTCTCGATATGCAAGAATATATATATATTAATGAAAAAAGACCATAATGGAGGACACCAAAAACGTATATACATAAATAAAGGCAGTATCTAAAAATATTGCAACAATGTAAACCAGATACTATACCATACATAGATGTCCAAAAAGTGACACTAGACCCCTGTGTTGCCCCGATGCACGTTTCGCTTCTTCAAGGGGATCAATATATATTATATATTGTTGTAGGTGTGGTTTGGGCAGCATAAAGTAGCTGACAGGTTTCCTTTTAAAGGGTAATATTTTTGAGTCTTTGAAACTTCTGGGAACAAATACATATCTGTAAACAAAAACCCTCCAAAGAGCACCACAGTTGAAAAGTGATATAATACTGATGTATTCTTATGTGGCCGAGAATTTCTTTGGACTTGGGTACACCTACTATTTTTTCATTACTTAGAGCTTCATTAAACCCCATTTAAATTAGATTTAATTTCCTTTTTTGGCTGTTGTATTTTGTGAATAAATACCCCATTGGGGGACACCCTCAAAGGGTGACACCCCCTATTCTTTGTTCTTTAAAAATAAAAAGGAAAACAAAAAATTGGCACTGAGAGAACCATGAGAAGTTCCGAATGTACTGCAGGTGACCCACTCTCTCTGAAAGGATTTTCATTTGGGTAATACGAGGGTTGTCCTATTACTGTTCAAACAGGAATTTTAATGCTCTGATCTTATTAAGAGTGTAGATTAGATATGACTTACTGAACAAACACATGCATGTATAAACTTGTTATTGGTAGTGCTAACTGTTCTTTTCCCCCCCTTCCAGTCGCTATATCAAAATTTGAAGCGAGTACACAAAAATTGGTTGCAAGATGATTATTACATTTGTAATAAATAAAGGTGTCATTCCATCTTATATTTATTTAAGTCTTAAAACTATGGGCGAGATGTCAGAAAAGAGGCACCTATACGGTGTTTTGGGGGCCCCTTTAAAAGAGTGTATTGTGCTCTGAAAGATAGAACCCGTCAAAAAAATTGGCGTTGGTATAGGCAATGTATCATTTTAATTTTTTTATGCACACTTTAGGGATTTTTTAAAAGTGTCTGTCTGGCGTCTAAAGCGCCTAGTTTTTGGGGTACGATGTTCATTTATTTAGAGAATAGGGCGTCAGTTTTCTGGCGCATAATACACCAAAAAAAAAGGTGCAGCCCTAATGGAACATGTCACCCTGAGTGTCTTTTTTAATATATGATTGGTACAAGTCATTCAGAAAGGTTCAGGAAAGAGGTGAAAAAAAATACATGTTATCGCCAAAAACCCCCTTTAAAAAGAACGTTGCTTCCCCACATTTCCCTTTGACAATAAAACCCTTTTTGGAAACTCCAGAGGAAAAATTGCCTCCCTTATATAGCCTAGATTTGCCCCCCTCAGACTATTTCTCTTTCGGCCACTTTAGATTTTTTAGTAGGAAATCAAGAGATTTCTACCTTTCTTGGATTAAGAAGCTTCATGAGCAATGAAACAAATGTATTGTGGCAGGAGACTCCATAAAAAAATCAGTGTGAAGGTCATATATATACAGTATATGTATATATATATATATATATATATATATATATAATATATATATATATATATATACTATATATATATTATATATATATATGTGTGTGTGTGTGTACCTAAATTGGTGCTTAAAGAGACTACTTATGAAATAAGTGTAAATGAATTCGGTCCATCTACAATATATTCTTAGAACTTAGTTCTTCAGTTCTTAGTTCTAATATATAAGAACTTAGTTCCTCTATATATTTCTTTAACAGAAAGGAGAATGACAGCACACATAGGCAAAAATATCTGTCATCCAAAATGTTATCACTTATTAGCCATAGGCACAGAGGGCGACATGTACGAAATTTGGCGTTAACATGCCAAATTTCATGCACATAACAATAGTCTTGAATGCGCCTGATTTATGAACCGGCTCTACAGCGGGTCATAAATCAGGCGCTTTCTAGCGCTCAGGCCACAGTTCAGGCTCAGGTTTACCACTTTGAAAGTGGTTTACCTGTTCCAGCTGTAATGCGCCTAGAAATGCCAAAGCGAAGCTACAAATATGTATCTTCGCTACGGTTCTAGCGCACCCTGCCTCCCGGGATTTAAAAATGTATGAACGGGGCTGCACCTGGTATCGGGCTGAAAAGACGCCAGATATTTGGCGCAGCCCTGTTCATACATGTCGCCCAGAATCTATTGGAATTACATATGTGCATCACTGTGGGCACAGATACATATACAAAAAGCAGTTACCAGGCAAACAGTATTAAGATAGCTACATGAAAGCGCCCATACCAAATAATCTATACCATAGAAATAACATATTAGCAGAATGAATGCTGAGAGGAAAAAGGAACAAGTTACTAGATGAGCAATAGTGTTACTCATGTGATTAAGAGTGGAAACAGACATTGTCTGTAAAGTAATTATATGAGAAAAATGTTAAAAAACACAAAATTCATAAAAAACCTTGAGAGCTGAAGTATTTCAGCAGGAACTATTTGTTCAGCTCTTTTGATCTGTTGTGTCCAGATGCTCTTCTATAAATCAGGTTTCCTCAAGTTCATTCCTCAAGGGCAGAAAATCAGTCCTGATTTTAAAGTCAACACATACTTGAAGACAGATTTTCTTAAACTTTTATTGTAGCTAGAACAAGAAATAATGACTGAAATTAATGACAGTTCCTCTTGAGAGCATGTACAATTTGCTAGCTGTAGTTTAGGATTAAGTGTGGGGAGCATTTCTAAGTATGATGTAATTAAATAATTTCTCCTTTTGCCAAACCTTATTTGAGAAAACCATGTGGAATAATTCACAGGCAACCTTATATGCATTTTTACAATGTGGTATAAAGCAATGTCATTGTATTTTTCACTTACCAACAACATGTATAACTAGCTTAAAGGGGTTTTGCCACGATGTATTGTTGACATGGGATCCTCCAAAATGGGTTTTTAATCACTTTTCTAAATATATGTGATTACAAAAATTGCAGTCTGAGAGAGCTACAGCCTTCCTTACATGCCCTTGGTTACTTCAAAGAGTCTATTAGATACAACCTGACAAGAGCTGGACAGGCTTGCACAGAGAGAGCTTCTTATCTGATGAGACTGAGCTGCAGAAGTTTTTAAGGCACCGGGTAGCAATATGTTTTCTTTTGTATACAGAATAAACTAGTTGTAGAGTGATTAGATACCTGCTTTATCTGATGACAGGGAACATGAAGAAGCTTTCAAGCTGCTGTGTAGAAGAGGTGTTATCTTTTGTATATAGAATCCACAAGTTATAGTTTTTTTTATTCAGTGTACATGTCACAAGATCCCTTATGCAGCTCTGTGCTCTCCGCTGTGTGTGTCTCTCTCTCTTTCAGCTCCGTGAATTTGTTTACATTACATTAGCATCTTAGCAGAAAGGCTCCTGACAGTGCAGTCTGAGGCTGTCTTGCTGTATTGTGAATCCACTGTTGTACTGTTTTATTATTTCACTTAAGTTTTGAGATGCTCCCTTGGATTCCTCACTCCTCACTCCCCCTCCCTCTCTCCCCTGCAGCTTCAGGACTCAGCTTGATTTGTTGACATTCTGCCTGTGCTAACAAGAGAGGGGTAAGAATCTATCTCTCGGCAAATCCCCTTTAAAATAGAATTTATGGTACTATCACTTCTGAGGAAAGTGGGCACTAGAAGCATAAATTCCATGCAGAAAAATACAGATATTGAAATTGGCTTTCTTTTTAGCTACCATTCAATAAAAGTGTAGAGGAAGCCTAAGGACATTCCAACCCTTATATGATTAAAAATGCCCAAATGCTGCATTTTAGAGCACCTACGAATGGGCAACGTATACAGGCAATTGTTGATAGTCAGTTTAGGGTTAGAAAAATCTGATAATTTCTGATTAATAAATAAAAAAAAACCTGATGGAGCACTTCTGAGTCTATATATCCCTTTATGCCCCTAGTCTTTACTAATCAATATTTAAAGATACCTGCTGAACAAACTTATAATTTGGGGTCTACTTTACTTATGGTGATACAACAATCTTAATGTTAAGTTTTTCAATGAGGCATAATTATTACATTCACACTAGCTTGAACAATTATGGATATAAAAATAAGTTTAAAAATTCAGGTCCTTGTTTTCTTCACAGGAGCTCCTTCCAGATTACACTTTCTGGCATCCACTCAGCAATTAACTCCTTCTTGTTCAGCCCCTGCTTTAAAGGGTTCTCTTCTCAACATGGCCTCTCACCAAAACACTACTTAGTGCCATTGGAGGTATATAGAGATATACCTCCAATGGCACTGTTAGGCCATTCTAAGGCCTGATTCAGGATCTGAACCAGTCAGAAGAGAAGTCTTGATTTTCCATTCCACTCTACATGTCCACAGGGTAACCAATTCCTGCTTCAGCTATCTTCTGGCAACTGAACTGTTTCCCATTTAGAGACTCACTTCTCACTTAAAATGCAACCCTCTCTACAGCTTTACACAGGCCTTCATCCATGAATCTCATTATTCCGCCCACTATCACTTCTACAAAAAGAGCTACAATTCAGTCTCCAGTCCTCCAGCACGTAAACAGCCCCTAGCCTATCTGCTTCTTCTGTCGAATAAATTGATTACACCTAAATATAAAGGCTTAAGACTTACTTTTTTTCTACACAGGTCAACAGCACTCTTTACCCTTCCTATCAGCTGTTTAAACTCTGCCCAGTTGGCAAAAATTAAGGTTTTTTTAACAGCTCACAGGCTCCTCATTTTTAGAATGGTTGTGTATCACTCTTTTTCGCAATATACTCTTCCAGGTCTTATGCAAATACCTGTACTTTCCCCTGTGACTAGAAGCACAGAAGACCATCATTGCTGTTATCAGCTAGAGCAGCCCAACATTACTACTGCAATGGATATCATAGCCCATTACCCAGTAGTCCTGTAATACCACAAAGTTAGCATATGTATAGTGCATATCACGGATTCATATATAAATGCAAAGTCAAAACATTTCAAAGTATCACTGAGCAGTGTGTTTCCAACTGCACATTGGATAAGTACCAGTTCACACTAGTATGAAGAAAATCTACGATACAGGGGAGATTGCACAAATGCAAAAATACTGGTAAACAATCACTCACATGCCTACTATCCATGAGGGGGGTTGCTAGTATTACAATTTTATGTAGATAAGGCTCATAAAGGGTGCCAGTTATACAGTTATATGTGGTACACCATGCTGGCTTGCAACCAATTGATGATGCCTCTACTATTCAATTGAGCGGGTTGCCCAGTATATTTCAAGTGTCCAACACAAAATACTGACACCCTCTGATCCTAATTATTATAGGGCAAAATATTGAATATGAGGTATTAGTTGGTATTTTGTCCTAACTGTGCTAAATCGCAATACACTTCAAGAGTCCTCATTGTCTTGTGAGTCCCTACTCTAGTCTTACCAGCACTTAACAGCAAAAAAAGACAGAATCAGAAAAATGGGACATTATTTACTTAAAAACACAGACAAGTTCACACTTACAGCTCAATGGCTGGACAATGAACTATTCCCAGTAGGAAGCAATACAAACCCTGGTGCTACCTGAGAGAAATTTAACAGGTGCAGCTGACTAATGAGCAATTGCTCACCACACCCATCCACTAGGAGGGCAATTGCCTAGTAAAAAAACTGCACATTGTATAAGTACCAGTTAACACTAGTACGAAGAAAGTCCAGCCATTGAGCTGTATGCCCCTGTCTGTTTTTAAAGACTGGACTTTGAGATGAAAGAGGGAAGTCACCATGCTTATTTAGTACCTTCTGAACTTATTTTAGACTTTTAGAGGAAATTCTAAAGTATACAGAGAACAAAATGAAAGATAGAGAACGCCATCCATGTGAAATATGCACTTGTACCTATAATACATTTCTTCATTATCAAGGGTGTCATGGACAAACTTTGGATTTGATGAATGATAAACTGTAGTCCTTCAAAATCATGTTTTTTTGGAGGGGATAGTTGAGATGGGGAGTTGTCTGTGTCTGCCAGACTCCATATGCAGAATCTGTAGAATCATTTATTCTAGTAGAGAATCTCTCCATACATTTGGAGTCTATTATGCAGCTATACAATCTCTGTATGTGTGTGCATGTGTTCTTACGCTTAGGTATCTTATTGTATATGGTATAATGTACTGACCTATGACCAAGGCTTTAAGTGACACGAAAGGTGATCCTTTAATGTGTTTAAATGACACTCCTTGGTCTCTGTGTAGAGCAGATGGCTCCAAATCACCAGGTGGAGAAGAGCATATGCACTGATGTTATTGATAAGACTGAGATGAGCTTTGGAGAAATACAGCTAATTATCTAACTATAGGCTAATCAACTAAATGGAACAGTACAAGAATAAAATAAGTCATGCCAGAATTATGTGTATGCCAGACATCTCTGCAATTTTAAGGGGTTAAGATGAACTCGGCTCAAGTCACATGACGTCCTATGTATTGCATGTGGAACTGACAGAAAGATTGAATTAAAGCTCTTGAAAAGCTCTTAGAAAGAGGCAAAGCACTCACCCCAGGAAGCACAGCGTACAAAAGAAGTATGTTGCAAAGAAAAGCCCTCCAATTACTAGGAATAAAAGAATGTAGGGAAAAGAGTTACCTTTTCAAGCTGTCGCTGTGCGGTTGTTGTTTTTAGCAAAAAAAGCTTTATTCAGCTACTGAGAAGTGGTTTTAAAATTAAGTCCAGGCAGAGCCCCAGGTATCCCATATGATTAGCAAGAAGACTCTGCAATAGGAATGCTAGGCCTAAAATATCCTTAGCATTTCATGAGGGAATTATTTTAACTTTCTGTAATCAGTTAAAAATACTATTTTGATTAAATCCCCAGAAAATCAATTCTGATGAGAGAAATATATTTATTATATACATATATTCATTTATAAAATAATCAAATATTTATTTTAATCTGAAACATATACACCTAGTATATAACAAACATATACCAAACTGCCTTAGGAAGTTTTTTTTACCTCAATGATTAGCTATTAACATCTAGACAAAGTAAATAAAGACTACTGACGCAAATAACTTTTTGTTCTGATTTTGCTTTGTTTAAGAGATAGATGAGATTTTATCTACTGCTTGTGTACACAAGTTTCTCAAGGTTATCAACCAATCTCTCTGCTCTCATTGCTCCAGCTGCCTTGTTGGACCATGATAATTCACTCCCTACTGAGTCTTATTTCCAGCACAGGAGCTTGTATATCTATGTTCATGACACATTTTACCCTTTAGAGCTCTGTAGCCTTGTGCACTAGAGCTCTGGACTTTACAACACTTCTGAAGTTATCTGGCATAAGCAGGAAAATCTTTGTGTGTAAATCTACACAGAGCAGCTGCCAGTGGGTTGCAGTTTTCAAATTGTTATTGGTTACCTGGTTTTGCAGACAGAACTGCTGTGTAGTTGTATAATTATATAGCTATTAACAATCAGTTTGAAAACCATGTACATTGGCATGGTTGATGGCTACATGAAGGCAATCTCTGTTTGTGAACTTACCCGAGTTCTGCAACTTGTATGCTGGGGTCTCCATGCATCTTGTTTTTCTACCACATCCCGCAAACTCTCAACTTTTTTCATAGAATTTTGTGGCCAAGTGAAGAACTTCTTGTCATGTTCTTCAAGACATTCCTGACCAATGGTTGCAGTGTGGCATCTGCTTACAGAGGCTATTGCTGTTTTGGATTTGTTTTACCTGTCTGAAGGGGTGCACAATATTTAGGCAGGTGCTAGGTGTTTAAGAAACATCTACATGACTTCTAGGACTCAATTTTCCCAGCACAACATTCTCCAGAGCATTACACTGACTCTGCCAGGATGCCTTGTTTCCATAATGCATACTGGTGCCATGTCCTCAAGTAAGCGACTCCTATGCAGCAGGCTGTGCAAAATAAAAGGTCTGCCTTCTTCTGCTGCTCTGGTTCAGTTCTGAGGCTTATTTTAGGTATTAGTGAAGCAGCTGACCTTTTGAACAGAACTTTTAGTAGCTACTTACCACTGGATACTCGGAACACTACACAAAACTGGCCATTTTCAAGATACTAAACCAGACATCTAGCCATCATAATTTGACCCTTGTCAAAATCATTTAGGGCAACATGTAAGAACGGGGCTGTGCCAGTTATCTGATGTCAAAAAGCTTTAGTAGACCTATTCTATAGATGTACGAATAACCGTATTCCAAACTTTGGTGTGCTAAGCTCCTACATGACACTTTTTAATGCGCCAAAGATTTGGGGCGTTCTGGGGGCATTGCACCACATTCATAGAATTAGACACATTTATGATTATTTGACGCTAAACCTAGGCGCAGAACAGGTACCGTAGAACAGCCAGACCAAGTTAAAGGTGGTGCCTGAGCCAGACTTTTCTTATTGGCTCTACACTGCCCTGTATGTATGAGCTGCAGAAGAACAGCCAGACCAGGTTAAAGGTGGTGCCTGAGCCAGACTTGTGGTATTGGCTCTACACTGCCCTGTATGTTTGACCTGCAGAAGAACAGCCAGACCAGGGTAAAGGTGGTGCCTGAGCCAGACTTGTGGTATTGCCTCTACACTGCCCTGTATGTTTGACCTGCAGAAGAACAGCCAGACCAGGGTAAAGGTGGTGCCTGAGCCAGACTTGTGGTATTGGATCCACACTGCCCTGTATGCATGACCTGCAGAAGAACAGACAGACCAGGGTAAAGGTGGTGCCTGAGCCAGACTTTTCTTATTGGCACTACAATGCACCTGTATATATGACCTGCAGAAGCACAGGGTCATACATTCTGGCACATTCTACACTGCCTTAAAGCTATTTAGAACTGGTCTGTCACCGCCAACGTTCATACATGTTGCACTTAGATCCTTATTCAACTTCAAGAACTGAATGTTCACTTGCTGCCTAATATATTCAATGCCTTGACAGATCATCATCACAAGATAATCAAAATTATTTACAGTGGAACAGGAAAGCGAATGTAAACTATTACTAGTAAATATAAATTTTCACTGAATTTATGTCACTGTGTATTGCAGTGTTATGTGTTCACATTCATTAGTAAAAGTTAACTTCTACAGATGGTTGTTACTGAACATTCTCGAATCTAAACATCCACGTTGGAAATTTATGGAATACTACATGAAGTTTTTACTAATGATGAATACATTTTTGACATTAGCATTTGTACAGGAAAGTTGGTCATGCCTTGCTGATATCTTCTGTGTCCAACGCACACTAGGCGTATGGTTACTGTAACAATGCGTGCTGCAGTCTGACTCTCGGACCGCGAACACATCGCCACCCGGTTCTTGGCACGACTGCTCCCGGCACTCACTCCACTGCACTTATACTCACCCAGCCCCATCCTGCTTGCTCCTTGATCGGCGCGCTTCTCTGTCTCCTCCTGCTTTCCCTGCCGGCCGCTAGGGGCAAGCGCGCCAATCTCCTGGATTCAAAGAGCCAGCGCACAGCTATGGCCTTTGAGCAGGGTCTTTTTATGGATTCCTCTTCCTGCTATCCGCGCCCAGTTGTTGGTGTCCGTTACTTGTGACGTCCTGTTGTGCCCTCCCCAGTGAATCCTATTTACTCTATCATCTGCGTTCCTGGTCCTGTCTATGCCTGTCCTGTCTGATCTTCATCTGTCATATGCTGTTCCCGTCGAGTCTATCCATCCTAGCTTCTGCTTCACATTCTGGATAGCTCTGTGTTCTACGCCTCCCACTTCGGCTATCACCAGTAGGACCTACATCGGGGGTAGCGACCTCGGGGTTTCCCTGCGGCAAAGTCCGCCCTGCTTTGCAGCGGACACCATTGAAGACAATGGGCCCCTTAGACTCCGCTCCCTGGAATAGGTCACGGCATTCCTAGTGCCATCTTGACAGTTTCACACAGCTGTGTCACATTATTATGACTACATTCAGAGTTGGCAGCGCGTAGCTCATGAAGGAAGTCACATGGGGTGAACTGACTTGCTGGGTATATGAGGTTTGTGATAGGATATGTGCACACATATCCCTTGTTGCTTTTATGGGAATCGAAGAGATGTATCAGAGGTGCAAAAAGGGATGAATATTGGCTTTTGAGCTCATTGTGGTAGAACTTTGGAGATTGTGAACTAATTGCATTAAAGGGGTTTTGCCACGATGTAATGTTGACGTGGGATCCTCCAAAATGGGTTTTTAATCACTTTTCTAAATATATGTGATTACAAAAATTGCAGCCTGAGAGAGCTACAGCCTTCCTTACATGCCCTTGGTTACTTCAAAGTTTGTATTAGATACGGCCTGACAAGAGCTGCTGGACGGGCTTGCGCAGAGAGAGCTTCTTATCTGATGAGACTGAGCTGCAGAAGTTTTCAAGGCACCGGGTAGCAATATGTTTTCTTTTGTATACAGAATAAACTAGTTGTAATGTGATTAGATCCCTGCTTTATCTGATGACAGAGAACATGAAGAAGCTTTCAAGCTGCTGTGGAGAAAAGCTGTTGTCTTTTGTATACAGAATCCGCAAGTTGCAGTTTGATTATTTCAGTGAACATGTCCCACGATCCCTTATGCAGCTCGTGCTCTGGCTGTGTGCGTCTCTCTCTCTTTCAGCTCCGTGATTTGTTTACATTAGCTTCTTAGCAGAATAGGCACCTCCTGGCAAACCCCTTTAAGCTGTGGTGAAAGTGTATCGTCTATGGACAAATGGCAACATTGCGAATATATGACGTTGCAGAGCATCAAGTGCCGTTAATGTGAAAGGTGCATGTGAGCTATGAAGGTGTACCGAAACATTCCAGGGGAACAGGTCACTCCCAAATTGAACCAGAGGGGTTATCAGGCGGGTTTCTAAAACAACCATTCTGCAAATCCTGCTGTGTGCTGGGCTCTGAAGTGGATGGATGGTCACTGCACCTCTGCTAACACAGTTGCATCAAAAAGAAAAGGCTTACATTTTCATGGCAGTATCAGAAGTGGACCTCCTCTGATTAGTAATATGTGGCCTACCCTGATTAGTCATGTTTTCTGTTTCATAAAACAGTTGGAAATTGGTGTGTCAGGTGAGGAACATCTTAAACGAAACACCCTGCAACCATTGCTGGAAGAACACAAGCTGGTGGTGGCAGCGTTAAGGTCTGAAGAATGTTTTTATAGCATTATCTGGGGCTCTCATCTATGTGGGAGGAACTCTCAACCTATTTGGGTATAAATCCATCCTTGAAAATCACGTACACCCATATATGCTAATTGTCTTCGCTGGGGCAGATGGGATTTTCCAGTAAACAATGCAACGTCATACAGCTACAAATGTACAACATTGATTGGAAGAGCATGACCAAGAGTTGCAGTTAATATACTGGCCCATTAATTCCCCATCGTGTTCACCCTCTGGACCCCAGCCATGCACCCTCCAGCAGCTGTGGGATGCAGTCAACATGGCTTCAGATACCTGTGACAACCTACCAGGACCTTATTGACTCATTCCCATCCTGTCTAATTGTTGTCCATGTTGCATACAGTGTTGACTCTGCATATTGGCTGATGGTCATAATAATGTGATTTGACTGTGTATTTTGAAGGTTTCTATTAAATCGGCACCACCTGAGTGTTAGTTCCTGACTTCTATTAAGTAGCATATTCATTGTTTGCTTCTGACTGCAAAGTACATTCTTTATGTGACTATCCATTCATTCATTTGCAGTCAGGCTTTCTCCTGTTACTGTACGTCAAGTCCATGCCATATGACATTGTTTAGTTGAGTCAACCCATATGGTTCCTATTAGGACTTCTTTTACAGCTGAGTTGTTATCACTTCTCAAGGCTATGTAAGGCCTTAGTCTTATTATTTTTTATGTACTTGCATACTGTAACACTTTCTTAAGGTTCAGTTGGATCCAAATGTTAGGTTACCAGTTCTTTGTGCAGCGTTACCATCAAGGCTGGAGATGCTTTGAGAAATAAATAAAAACAAATAGTTAACATATAATGTACAAGTCACCTACACCGTAACATATACAACCATGCATGGAAGCAAGAATGGCAAATGCAGAACTGAGACATGCCTGTTGGTGCTCTTATGTTTTGATCACTCAGTTCTAATCTGGTTATTTGTAATCTATACTTTATATTACATCCAACAGATGACAAATCCACATGATAGAATTTTAGCTTTAGTTTTTTCCATAGATTAGAAATAGATCAGAATTGTAAATTTTGGCCCACAATTAATACATCTACAGAAATATAGATATTTGGCACAACACTTTATGGGTGACATGTATCAAGTTCGAGGCGTCGGAGCGCCCGTTTTCGCCGATCTAAAGTGAAAGCTGCGCCTCATTTATGTCGGCGCCCAAGGAGGTGCGCTCATACATGCGGTGAAAAGTTCCCTGCGCCTCGCCAGTGTGTGGGGCGCAGTGCGGGACTTAGGCGCAGAAAGGACTGCACCTAACATGTATTCCCATTCGAGACAGGCTGGAAAACAGCGAAAAATCATTAAACATGTTAGTGAAGAGCAAAAAGAGTTGTCTTTCAAATTAATCAATGAATAAAGTGAAAAATAAAAGCTGTCTAAAAACGATTAAATGTAGTGAAAAAGTTGATCATTTAAAATTAAAGGAAAAATATATATATAAGATCGCAAAAGAAATAAATATCAGCTCTCAGCTCCGTGAGACATGGAGTATGAATCAAAAAATCAGGAATTGTGATATAGAAAATTGCCGGGAAATACAGTAATTCAAATTCTGTAAGCGCTTCTCATTGGTCGGCAAAAACCAACCAATCAGAATACGAGCAACAGTGACCCATTATAACCTATGGAGTAGTATTGACCAATCTAATGGAGATCAGAGACAGTTCAAAATACAGCAAAAAATGCAGAAAAGAGCTGATTGGTTGAGCTAGCGGGGGCTTGGCTATCCCGGCCAATCAGAGCGCGAGCTACTTTGTCCCATTGTAGTCTATGGAGAGATGGGGGCACTGAAATCTCAGCACCGTGAGGCATGGAGTATTAGTAAATAAATAGTTTTTATTAAGTGTAAAACATTCTCTGTAAAAGAGCTAAAACCTTCTAAAAATATACATCACTCAAATCACTAACAACATGTTTGTCGCAGTGACCAGCGCAACATCTGGAATTGGGATATTGAAAATTGCCGGGAAATACAGTCATTCAAATTCTGGAAGCGTTTCTCATTGGTCGGCAAAAACCAGCCAAGAATAGGAGCGACAGTGACCCATTATAACCTATGGAGTAGTGTTGACCAATCAAATGAAAAGGTGGAACAGTTCAAAATACAGTAAAAAAGGGCCCCCTACCCCCCTCTTGCCCACCTCCCCGACCACGAACATTTACCAGGACATGCTATTAGGTAATACAAGGGGTAAATACCTCACCATACATATCACCATCATACTGCTACCAAACAAATCCCACTATACCTAGACCAACATTACCAATAACTCTACTATATAAGGACCTGAGTATACCGCCAGAACCTGATCACACAGTGACTGAATACTACCCTACACTCGTACTGCTCAGGACACAAAGACCACTAGTACCGCCATATAGTGACCATATAATGGTATATACCAGTGTACACAGGCTCTTCAGACTGCATATAACCACCATACAGTGACCATATAGTGGTAGATACCAGGTACACAGGTGCTTTGCAAATAGTTTACTTACATTTAGGGCCTCACAGATGACATCATGTCTGAGGAGTCATTCACTTTCCCTTTTTTCTCTATTTGGTCCAGACCTCCATGATGACTTCCTCCGTCCACCACTCGTCCCTGTAGAATTTACAACACAAACACCTGAGACTCCTCACTTTTTTTTATCATTTTCCCAACTGAGTGCCCCCTCCCCCATGTACAAACTCCCCATTTATAATGGCCCAAGGTAAGAATAACCCCCTGGTAATTATGGGGCTCCCCCAGTCGGTATGTAGGTACAATGGGGCCCCCGGGCGGTTGCTAGGTAGCTTGGCACCCACTGGGCAGTAGCTAGGTAGCTTGGGAAGACGTAGGCAGCTTCGGGCCCCTGGGCGGTAGATTAGGGTTCCCATGTAGGTAGAATGGAGGCCCCCTATAGCTTAGGCCACCCCTATAGGTAGAATAGGGTCCTTTGTAGATTAGGGCCCCATTGTAGGCAGAATAGTCCCCCCCGTAGATTAGGGCCCCCTTGTAGGCAGAATAGTCCTCCCCTGTAGATTAGGGCCCCCTTGTAGGCAGAAAAGTCCCCCCCCGCTGTAGATTAGGGCTCCCCTGTAGGCAGAATAGTCCTCCCCTGTAGATTAGGGCACCCCTGTAGGCAAATAGTTCCCCCCCTGTAGATTAGGGCCCCCCTTTAGGCAAATAGTTCCCCCCTGTAGATTAGGGCCCCCCTGTAGGCAGAAAAGTCTCCCCCTGTAGGCAGAATAGTCCTCCCCGTTGGCCAATAGTTCCCCCCCAGTCATTTGGGCCCCCTGTAGGCATAGTTCCCCCTCAGTCATTAGGGCCCCACTGTAGGCATAGTTCTCCCCCCCCCCCCATCTTTAGGGCCCCCTGTAGGCATAGTTAACCCCCCCATCTTTAGGGCCCACCGTAGCTAATTACTTACCTGGCCGCGCTCCCCTGGCGTCTCCATCTCCTCCCAGCCTGCTGTTTTAGGCTTGGGGCCGAGACCAGGAAGCTCGGCAGGTGGCACGATGACGTCACTTCCACCGCGCTGCCTGCAGAGCAATGTACGGCAGGGGCAGGGAGCACACAGCTCTCCCTGCTCCACTGTACATCTTAATTGTATGCGCGTCGCAAGGACGTGCATACAATTAAGATCGCCTCTGTGAAGCAAGGGGGCGGAGCCCGTCGGCGGCGGGCCCCCCCTGGCTGCACAGACAGGCCGGGCCCCGCAGCTCTGCACCTGCCGCAGTGAACTGTTACGTTCACTGCCGGCGGGCCCAGGAACGGTATTAACGGGGTAGCAGACATGATAGCAGCTGCCCCGGGGCGCGGGCCCCCAAAGCCACTGGGCCCCGTGGCAGTTGTTTCATCTGCTTCCCCGGTAATTACACCCCTGGCTCCTCAGGTCGCTACAGCTACAGACCTGTTCGATCTTTCCTGATAGGCTGCCAGCACAGGTCACTATAGCTACAGACCTGGTGTCCTTAGCAGCTCCTCACTGCAGGCCAGTAGTAGCCAGTGAACACTGAATTCAAAATGTAACCAAAAAAACAGGGCTGAGGTTGTCAGGATTGCACTACTGAGCCTTTAAGGTTTTTTGTTGCAGCCTCAGCCAGGGTGCGGCTTGGTGCTTGATGGTTTAAGCATGTAAGCCTGTTTGTCTTCTGTTTATCTTCTGTTTATTTGTCACCCATTTACTAGGATATATTTCAGGAAAAGGTTTGAGTGTGGGGTCACCCTTCTCGGGGTGGGTGCTCTGCCTAAGCAGGGCAAGTCAAGGTAAGATTAGGGCGTCCCTTACAGAGGTAAGATGAATCCATGTAGTGAGACAACCCCTTTTAATGCTGTCCAAATAGTGTCATATATTGGCCATAGCTTAAAAGGGGTAATGTCCTTCTTTACAGAAATACACTATGAAAGTGTTTGGAGACTTATGTGCCATGTAAAGATCCCTCTGTAAGGTAGCGGAATGCATGGGGTCGAGGCCTCTAGAGGGGTAGTTTATTCATAGATAGAATTGGTGGTAAAGGATACAAATTAAAATAATGGAGATTTGAGGGAGGGAAAGGGGGTAGGTAATGTTTAAATAGGCAGTTAGGAAATGTTTGTTTGTGCAGCTGGCATACAGTTAGGGTGCTTTCACATGGTGCATTTTACTTGCAGAAATGCACAGCATTAAACTGCCTTCATTGCTGTGCATGTGTGCAATTTAAAAAAACGCACCAAAAAACATAAAAAACGGACCATGTGAAAGCACCCTTATTTAATGGACTCAGAAGGGGAGATCGTGCAGGGGCAAGTGACAACTGCTGCTGTTAAACAGGAGGCAGGAACGGTCAGAATACCTGCTGCATGTCAGTGAGGAGAATGGAGCAGAGGAGGTAATGGCCATACGAGGTAAATTCGTGGGTAGCAGTTACTGACAAGGGATACTGCTGCACTGACGGAGCAGGCAGTTGAATATGTATCAGTGTAGGTGCTGTAACCGCTGCGCTAGGAGAGCAGGTGGCTGACAGCAACAGTTAGGGTATGTTCACACAGCGTAATTTCGGCACGCATTTTGCTGCGTATTTGCGCTCTAATACGGGCGAGATGAGCGACAAAATTACGGTAATCCATAGTTCTTATAGAGAACTATGGATTATGCCTCGTCCCTCCGCGCGATTGTATTGTACACGCGGGGAGATAAGTGACATGTCGATTATTGGCAGCGAATACGCGCCGTGAGTAATGAATGTCTATGGGGCCGACTGTACGTGCCGCAATACATCGTGTGAACATACCCTTAAACTGAACCGTCGCACATTGAAGCAGGTGGCAGTGTGAATAAGTCAGGGTATGTTCACATGGCGTGTTGGATCCATTTTGGATCAAAAAAATGCATTCAAAAGCGCTGCGTAAATCGCATCCAACGTGCAGGTATGTGTTTGACTGCGGTTTGGCCACAGCTGAAACGCACCCTATAGTTTTAAATAGGGTGTCTTTTGAGTCAAACGAATAAAGAATTGACATGTCAATTCGTTGAACTGATCCGAAAGACGCATCACAAAGATGCATATAAAACACACATCGGCGATTACTCGTCTGAATGCCAATGCATGTTTTACATTGAAAGCAATATAAATCACACTGCACATTGTTAGATGCATGTTTAGGTTCGTATAGGGTCTGAAACACAGATCCAAACACACATCTAAAAACGGATCCAAAATCAGATGCGACATGCCGTATGAACATACACTTACAGTTGAAAGAGGCCATTTAAAGGTTGGACTTGGTCTTTTCAGGCCGAAGTAGCGCTAAGGCTATGTTCACACGGCATAATTGTGGGACGTATTTCGGCCCGCAATTACGTTGTTTGGACGGGAGCGGGGCGGGAGTGGGAGCGGGGCGGGGGGGCTGGCAGCTCGTCGTCCCCATATACATGCATTATCCACGGCGCGTATACGCCGTGAATAAGTAGCATGTCACTTCTCTCCCCCCTCACCGTATTGTGCAAGCAGGGAGAGGAGCCGTAATCCATAGTTCTCTATGAGAACGGTGGATTACCGTAATGACTGGGACGTATTTCAGCCTGTAATTCGCGCACTACGGCGCGAATTATGGGCTGCAATACGTCCCAGAATAAGCCGTGTGAACATGGCCTAAGATTGAAGACATTGCCCTCCACCCTCTCATAGGGAGTTTAGTTGCTCAGTAACAGGTGGACAAAGGTTTTCTGGTAATGTTGTTAATGGTTGATTTTGCATTGTAGGTAATAAAATTGGCAAGATTGATTGTCAAGTTTTGATTTGATCAATGAAACCCCTGAATAAATCTCGGTCTTATTTAGCCAATATTTCTGTGTTGAGTATTATGGTATGTAATCAAAGAATGAGGAGTTTGCTTCCGTTGTCACTTCACTGAAACTTAAACATATGTAAATAAACTCAAAGGAAAAAAGCTAGGATACTGCGCCATTAGAGGGTCCGATGTGACTTGAGGAACACTGCAACCAATAAGCTTTTCCCTGGAGCTTATAATTTTGAATATATGTTGCTTTGAATATATCCACTAGCCACATGGCATGGTTGCCTAAGTAACAATACTATACAGTGCCACCACTGCCATACTCTGCAAATATACTATACTGTAGTAGTGCCACACAATTTCTATATCAAACTACAAACTGACTAAACAAAATCTCCTTATATAATGTTGATCTACATAACACTACTATGCAATAAATATTATCATAGGTGGTGGTCACCAGCCATGGCCAATGGAAATACTCTCTCCATCAGAGGCGAACAATGACCATATTTATATACCCTTTGTTCACCATTGTTAAATAGTATACAATGAAAGGCACTGCCGATTTCCCATGCTAAGGGAAAATCCAGTGGAACTATTCCCTCTCTATATAGGTAAAATTCAAATAAGGGAGAGGGAATCTGCCCAAAAGTCACACCATCCTTTTAATAATAATGATAATCTTTATTTATATAGCACCAACATATTCCGCAGCACTTTAAAATTTAGAGGGTATAAGTATAGACAAAGAAAACAAACGTTACACAGTAAAAAGCTACTTACAGATCAGACACGAGGTATGAGGGCCCTGCTCCCCAGAGCTTACAATCTACTACAATTTTCTACTACAAGGGATCTGATTTTGGAGATTTTTTTGTTAATGGGCCCCTTTTCCCCTATGTTAAGCCCTGCTGGGTGGTTTACATTAGTTATGGGGATGAAAGAGGCCACAGTGTAGAGCTGTGCTAATAACAGAATAGCAGGCTGTATCTGCTGAGCAATCTGAATGTTTCATTGCATAAGTTATTGTAATTTTCTGCAGATTGGTTTTAGCAAACACTATACATCTGCAATACATGGAGAAGTAGTGACCTGTAAATTTGCACTTCATACCGGTTCTTCCTCAGCTCCTTGTAAAATATCCCTGATACACTAATAGTGCCAAAGCTGGCAGCGTGCCAACATCTTGCCTGCAGTATGAGCTATTCTGTGTCTGCAGTGGGACTGCATTGCCTGATTCCTGAAGGGTAAGGCAACACTGTCTATGAGGACTGTCGGAGAGGAATATTAACCTTGTCCTGCTGCTGAGGTGTCCAGCAAATACCTTGACAGACACTGATGCAGCTTTTTGGTGTAGGTAAAATGGACAAACCATTCAGAAACCTACTGAGGAGATCATTGAGTGACCATATTAGAGGCTCTACTGCTAAGGCACTGGATGTTATCTGGAAAAATGCGAGAGAGAAGCATCTGGCAGGTGAGGAGATTTAAAGCCCATTTAATGAAATGTGATGTCGATATAATCACTGTACTTTTTCCAGTAGAATTAATCCATGATCCTTTAGTAGAGGTGTCTTGCTAGATTTATTCAGTGCAAAGATAGGATTTAATAAATGGTGAATATATATCAGTACTCCTATCTTGGTTATATTTGAAGTGATTTAGAAAAGCTTACTGTGCCCTGCTGAGGAGAATACTGCAGAGATTTATAGTTTGCAATAACCCTGTTCTGTTTTATTGCCAAGGAGTGTGTCAGTTGGCATATGTGAGCTATGTAGTGAGAAATTGATGGCATTTCCTCTGGCAGCTACATGGTGCTTTCAATTCCAGGGCAGTGTTGACTTTTGCCAGAGCCAGTCTTTTTATAGTTTATTTAAATCTATGACCTCAACATCTGCAGAATGTGGGGTAACTATGAAGAACCAGGAAAACGCAGGCTGAGGAGTGAAGCATCACACGCTAACTTGCTTAGAAAACCTGGTTTTCCATCTGGTCTTTCGTATTTATGGTGTTTAATCATCCAATGCGTCTTTGGCGAATGATATGTGCGTTTTACGTCAAGAATTTTTTTCTTGAGTTTTTCATACATTAAGATGGATTAGAATGATCATTTAGTCTCCCTTATATAATCCTAGGAGTAGTTTTTATAGATGGGACCATCCAAGTCTGAATTTATCCTTTGGGTCTTACACTCAGCTCTGCTTTGTTTCCCGATCACCTATACAGGCAGTACCCGACTTACACCGTTCCGACTTACATCTGTCCCCTAGTTACAAACAAAGGCTTATGGGGCATGCTGCCACTTGTAGTTCCATGTTCCACAGCAGATAATAGCATAGTTGCCAACTTTTGAAAATGAAAAAAGCAGGAGATACTAGAGGGCGGCGCGCTCTGAAAAATGAAAGGTTGCTATGGGAAACAAAGAATGTATTACACCCAGACAGTTTTCATATATGTCCTCCTTATAGCATAGTTGCCAACTTTTGAAAGTGGAAATGCCGGAGAGTGAATAGGGCGGCGCATGTAGATTGCAAGGACACGCCCATCTTGTTGTTGTGCCACGCCCATTCAAAAAGCCACACCTACTCCACCTAACTGCATAACGGCTTTGGAAGAAAGCCAGGTAGATGCCCTTATAGCCAGGTAGTAGCCCCCCATAACCAGGTAGTGCCCCTCACAGGCAGGTAGATGCCCCCTTGTAGCCAAATAGATGCCCTCTCTGTAGCCAGGTAGAGCCAAATTTGTAGCCAGGTAGATGCCCCCCATTGTTTGCCAGGTAGATGCCCCCATTGTTTGCCAGGTGATGCCCCCATTGTTTGCCAGGTGGTGCCCCCATTGTTTGCCAGGTAGATGCCCCCATTGTTGGCCAGGTAGTGCCCCCTCTGTTGGCCAGGTAGTGCCCCCTCTGTTGGCCAGGTAGATGCCCCTATTGCTTTCCAGGTAGTGCCCCCTCTGTTGCCAGGTAGATGCCCCCATTGTTTGCCAGGTAGTGCCCCCTCTGTAGCCAGGTAGTGCCCCCATCGTTAGCCAGGTAGTGCCCCCATAGTTAGCCCTGTCGTGCCCCCATTGTTAGCCAGGTAGTGCCCCCATCGTTAGCCAGGTAGTGCCCCCATGCCCCCATTGTTAGCCAGGTAGTGCCTCCATTGTTGCCAGGTAGACCCCCCATTGTAGCCAGGTAGTGCCCCCATTGTAGCCAGGTAGTACCCCCTTTAGTAGCCAGGTAGTGCCCCCATTAGTAGCCAGGTAGTGCCTCCATTGTTGCCAGGTAGTGCCCCCATTGTAGCCAGGTAGTGCCCCCCATTGTAGCCAGGTAGTGCCCCCATTGTTAGCCAGGTAGTGCCCTCTCTGTTGCCAGGTAGTGCCCCCCATTGTTAGCCAGGTAGTGCCCCCTCTGTTGCCAGGTATTGCCCCCATTGTAGCCAGGTAGTGCCCCCCATTGTAGCCAGGTAGTGCCCCCATCGTTAGCTAGGTAGTGCCCTCTCTGTTGCCAGGTAGTGCCCCCCCATTGTTAGCCAGGTAGTGCCCCCTCTGTTGCCAGGTATTGCCCCCATTGTAGCCAGGTAGACCCCCCATTGTAGCCAGGTAGACCCCCCATTGTAGCCAGGTAGACCCCCCATTGTAGCCAGACAGTGCCCCCCTAAAACTAATAAAAATAAAATAATAAAATCCACTTACCTGACCAGGCTCCTGCAGAGCGGCCCGCTCCTGGACATCTCCTCAGCAGTGTCACAGGGGAAGTGAGTGCAGCCGCGCGTCACTTCCTCTGTGACGTTGACATGTGTGTACGGCGCACAGCGGCACCGGACATACAGGGGGAGAAGGCAGGAGGGAGCGCTCCCTCCTGCCTCCTCCCTGCGCAGGGAGACTCCGGGCGGGTGAGCGGCCCCTGCGCCCGCATCACCCGCCGGGGGGAACGGACCGGCGGCGCCAGAGTAGCGCACCAGCGCTACTCCGGCGCCGTGGTCATTTAAAGGCCCCCCGCCGCCTGCTGGCGGCGGGAGGAATGTCACCTCCCCCGGGAGGGCGGGGGGGGACCCCAAATAGCGGGACCCCCCCCCCGCCAAAAACGGGAGAGTTGGCATGTATGGATGTGGAACGACAAGTTCCAGCATGCCACAGCAGCACATGAGGTGAAAATGAGGTGAAATCTTCTTAATAAGGTCACAGACAGCAAAACAAATGTAAAAATCCTTCCCTGCATTATCCAAAACTACAGTAAAAAGAAACCTTTTGTGCTGGAGTTACATTTAATAAATCTACCTGTTCTGTCTTACATACAAATTAGACTTAAGAACAAACCTACAGTCCCTACCCCGTTCGTAATCCGAGGACTGCCTGTATTTCCCGATATATAATTGTTTTCAACACTTAACTAATTGTACAATTATGATGGTTGACAGAACTGCAATCTTAACCAACCTTCATGAAATTGAAGGGTACTGTATAGGGCACAGTGGTACTCTGAGGTTGAATTCACAGGAAATTTAACAGATCCAATCCCCTGTGGATTACTGCGCAATACATGTGGAGGAGATTTCACAAATCTCATCCACATGCGGAGGAAATTGTTCTCATGAAAAATTCAGCATGTTGCAGATATTTTTAAAATCATCAAAAACCTGATCACAACCTGCACTTGTGTGAGCTGCTGTACAACTCCATCCCATTAGGTTTCATTTACAGTAATTCTCCATTGTTAGTAGTGATATATTTTCCAGGCAAACAATTTAAGAACACAAAAGATGTTCACGTATAGACCTCGTAATCTAGAGCAGCTTGTTGAGGCAAAGGGCACATGTTGAGTTCATATGATACTTGTCTATCTAATCATTTCCATTGGCAAGAGAATGTAAGGCTCTGTCTAGACGGCATTGGACAAAAAACTTACTGAAAACCAAATTCTAAAAAACGTTCATAAAACTGAAAAAAAGTCCGTTTTGCAGAAATGCAATGCATTATAAATGCATGGTGTGAATTTCTGCAAAAAGCGTGCCAAAAAATTGTGCAAAAAAAACGTCCAGCGCTTTATATAGACTCCAATAGTACATTTTCTGCCCTGCTCAGTCGTTATTTCCAACATGTTTCAAGAAAACGACCAGCAAAAAAAAGAGCAGAAAAAAAAAACATTGAGGGTAAATGATGAGAGTAAACCAGCACATGCTGTCATCGTGGAATACAGGACTGGTATTGTGCTGGTATTAGTGAAACAAGAGGTGTTGGTTATTTATGTTACATACAGTACAGAACACTGATACTTGGCCATTTACTACCATGGATGCATGCAATATGGAGACAGTGAGAACTAACTACATCACCAGTGAGGAGTTCAACACCAGTGATGTTTCAACACATGTAAAGTTCAGGCAGTACATGTCTTAGTGGCTACAGTTTTAGGAACTAGGTGCAGGCTCACTAAAGGCCACTCTCTCCATGTAAATTTAAAGATTAGCATCACATCCAAGATTAGAGTACCGTATGTACTTGAGTATAAGAAGATCCAAATATAAGCTGAAGCACCTACTTTTGCCACAAAAAACTGGGAAAACGTATTGACTTGCGTATAAGCCTAGGGTGGAAAATGCAGCAGCTACTGGTACATTTAAAAAATAATAATGGATACCAATAAAATCACATATGTAGGTATAGGCAGTTTAATGTCCCCCATAGGCAGATACAGACAGGTATAGGCATTTTAATGTCCCCCATAGGCAGGTATAGGCAGTTTAATGTCCCCCATAGGCAGTTTAATGTCACCCCATAAGCAGGTATAGGCTGTCTAATGTCCCCCATAGGCAGGTAAAGGCAGTTTAATGTCCCCCATAGGCAGGTATATGTCCCCCATAGGCAGGTATAGGCAGTTTAATGTCCCCCATAGGCAGGTATATGTCCCCCATAGGCAGGTATAGGCAGTTTAATGTCCCCCATAGGCAGGTAAAGGCAGTTTAATGTCCCCCATAAGCAGTTATATATCCCCCATAGGCAGGTATAGGCTGTCTAATGTCCCCAATAGGCAGGTATAGGCAGTTTAATGTCCCCCATAGGCAGTTTAATATCCCCCATAGGCAGTATAATGTCCCCCATAGGCAGGTATATGTCCTCCATAGGCAGGTATAGACAGGTATATGTCACCCATAGGCAGTTATGGACACGTATATGTCCCCCATAGGCAGATATAGGCATTTATAGGCAGGTATATGTCCCCCATAGGCAAGTATAGGCAGTTATAGGCCGGTATATGTCCCACCATAGGCAGGTATAGGCAGAGTTTAAAAAAAATAAATACAAGTACTTACCTCTCTCCCCCGCTGCTCCAACTCCCAGGTGCTCCGTTTTCTTGCTGGCACAGAGGGCATGACGTCATCAGGCAGCGAGATGAAACTCATGCCGCCTGTGCCGAATACTCCGGACAGCCGCAAGTCTGCCGCCATCCGGAGTCCTCTGTGGAGCAGGGAGCACTCGGTCCGCAGTGGTATCTTCACCTGTATGCACTCCCAGAGGAGTCACATGCAGGTGAAGAGATTGCCGTCAGCGCCCGGGCCATGGCAGCGCCCAGACGCTTTGGACTCACTCGGCATTCAACTATATGTG
The DNA here is from genome assembly GCA_025379985.1 of Phyllomedusa bahiana. Lineage (NCBI taxonomy): Eukaryota > Metazoa > Chordata > Amphibia > Anura > Hylidae > Phyllomedusa > Phyllomedusa bahiana. The sequence goes on from JAODAL010012981.1 coordinate 35,107, forward strand.
CTCCCTGAGGAGTCGCATATAGCTGAAGTGTCCCTGCCAGCGCCCCCGGCCCATTGCAGCGCCTGAGCGCCAACAATAACTCGAGTGTAAGCCAAGGATGGATTTTTCAGCACATTTTTTGTGCTGAAAAACTCAGCTTATACTCAAATATATATGGTAGTTATTTCTAGTTCATGGTCTTAAGAAGTGTTCCATGACAACTTTCTTTGTTTTTTCTGTCACACCCCACCCCTTGAGCTCTGAATAGGGCGTAACTGCACAGATATATACATTCTGCCATGAGTGTTCCTTTATTAAACAAGATATATGTAGAATAGATGAAAACATATGATCTTTTTTTTGAGCCAAACTCCGAAAAGATGGCTACAGGGAGACATGATTCATTTATATAAGTGGTGGTGAAAAGCTATTTCACGCAAAACCCCTTCAAAAGACAAAGGGACATTCCTTTCGTCTAGAGAAAATCTAATCTCCAGAGGAGAAAATCCTTCTTCACCATGAGAACTGTGGTTGCTGCCTGAGGAGCTGGTCACAGCAGAAACAGTAGAGGGTTTCAAGAAAGGCTTAGATAACTACTTACCACTAAATAATATTAATACTTATGTATGTGAAAAAATATCTGGATCCAGTTTAGATCCATGGCAAATTTGGGATCAGGAATAAAATATCCCGTTAGGGCATTTGGTTCTTACTTTATGAGTTCCAGAGTCTTCATTAGTATGGGGAAACAAAGCTGAAAAATTCCCTATCTCCCTCCCTTCATCCAAATCTTTCCACACCCTTAGTTGAACTTGATAGATATTTGGGGTTTTTTCAACCATATTAACTAATTATGTAAAAAGTAGAGCTAAAAAGAGAGCTGCATCAGTCTTTCTTTTATCTTTTTTTTCTTTTTTATGGATTTTTTTTATTTACTGCTATGCTTGGCTCAAAAATACTGGATCGAAACTGCATATGTAGATGTAAAGAGTGCAACAACAATGCCAGCGTTCTTAAATATATATTTTTGTAATATCTGAATGTTTATACTGTGTAAATCTGGATATAGCAGATGTATATGATGATGATAATAATAATAATCGTGTTGATTAGTGTTGAGCGATTGCGTTGGCTATCGAGATCGAGCGATAGTCGATAGTCGGCCGCTATCGATAAGGTTTTTCGATAGTGAGCATCGATTATGAGCGATTACCATTAAAGTCTATGGGAGAGCAACAACACCTTCATTATTACACCCAAACAAGGCTGGAGAAGCTGAAATTAACATCCACAACAGTCAAATGGATACGTGCTACATCTTAGGCAACACACTTAGGTTATAAAAGTCACAGAACCTTTCAATTCAACTGTGGTGACTATAGAATTGCTGTTTTAAGATTTACGTGGATGCTGCATCAATAAACAAAGCTGGGTGCGCAAAAGTCAAAAAACACGTATCTGTTATGTTTTCGTATAATACACGCTATTTTTTGCACCTTTCAATTCACCTGTGGTGACTATAGAATTGCTGTTTTAAGATTTACGTGGATGCTGCGTCAATGAACAAAGCTGGGTGCGCAAAAGTCAAAAAACACGTATCTGTTATGTTTTCGTATAATACACGCTATTTTTTGCACCTTTCAATTCACCTGTGGTGACTATAGAATTGCTGTTTTAAGATTTACGTGGAAGCTGCGTCAATGAACAAAGCTGGGTGCGCAAAAGTCAAAAAAACACGTATCTGTTATGTTTTCGTTATAATACACGTATTTTTTGCACCTTTCAATTCACCTGTGGTGACTATAGAATTGCTGTTTTAAGATTTACGTGGCTGCTGCGTCAATGAACAAAGCTGGGTGCGCAAAAGTCAAAAAACACGTATCTGTTATGTTTTCGTATAATACACGTATTTTTTGCACCTTTCAATTCACCTGTGTTGACTATAGAATTGCTGTTTTAAGATTTACGTGGAAGCTGCGTCAATGAACAAAGCTGGGTGCGCAAAAGTCAAAAAACACGTATCTGTTATGTTTTCGTATAATACACGGTATTTTTTGCACCTTTCAATTCACCTGTGTTGACTATAGAATTGCTGTTTTAAGATTTACGTGGAAGCTGCGTCAATGAACAAAGCTGGGTGCGCAAAAGTCAAAAAACACGTATCTGTTATGTTTTCGTATAATACACGGTAATTTTTGCACCTATCAATTCACCTGTGGTGAATATAGAATTGCTGTTTTAAGATTTACGTGGATGCTGCGTCAATAAACAAACCTGGGTGTGCAAAAGTCAAAAAACACGTAACTGTTATGTTTTGGTATAATAAACGGTATTTTTTGCACCTTTCAATTCACCTGTGGTGAATATAGAATTGCTGTTTTAAGATTTACGTGGATGCTGCGTCAATGAACAATGCTGGGTGCGCAAAAGTCAAAAAACACGTAACTGTTATGTTTTCGTATGATACACGGTATTTTTGGCAACAAACAACCTGTGCTGACTACAAGATTGCTGGATTGTAATTTAACTGCAAGGTGGATATATCAACAGTCACAGGTGTAATGGGTAAAATTAAAATGAACACATATCTGAAATGTATACTGATAATAAAAGTGGAGTTTTGCACCTAACAAAGAGACCTGCAGTTACTAGAAATGATGTGTATCCAATATAAGTTCAGGCTGCCCAATATCCAGGACATATTTCAATAGCAAACTGTTAATAATAAAGATATTCCACTACAATGTCTACACTAAGTCTTGGTGAACTTTATCCAGTGTTCTTTATAGATAGAGCTTGTCTGTGTTCGCCCGCGGGGCCCCTCCCTGCTCCCCCCGCCGTGAATTTACAGTGGTAGATGCTGCTTTAAAATTCTCTAGCTAACTACATAAAATCTTCAAATCTCTAATATAACTAAATTGGAAGGATCACAGCTAATAGTAGAGGTTTCTCTGTGCAGAAATAGACTAATTTCGCTGAGCTGTTTGGCCACAGGCAGAGCGCAGGTCCTATCCCTATGAGACGCTGAGAGACACTGAGGCTGAAACAGGAAACGCTGTTCTATGTAAAACGAGGTCATGTGATTTTTCCAGCCAATCGCAATCATACACATCCCAGTCATGACGTCGCACACACATCTCACCCTGCTCTATTCTGTAATCTGATTTGCTGGCCGCCAAAATTACAGGAAGCGCCGAAAAAGGCGCGATCTTAATAGATGATGCTCAGATTTTAACCTTAATTATCGCATGATCTGGAAATTTCGATCACCATAAAAACCTTGCCGATTTCAACTTTGTCGATAAAAATCGCTCAACACTAGTGTTGATGACAATGCACATTATTTGGATACCACATGCAGCCTTCAGCCATTCAGGAGTTGGGGACCTTATATACAGCCTGCCCTCTTAGGCAGTTAGTAATTGTAGTTGCTGTTTGGATAATAGATTCCAGTTCTGGTTTAAGTTTTTGCAATGTAAGGGTGTAATCTGCCCATCAGCCGGTGGTGGAGCAGAGGAAGGCAGATGTAAGTCACACTGAGCCTTAATAGAGAGAAATATAGACAAGAATAAGAAATCAAAAAGTCAGACACTGGGTGAGAAACAAATGGAAATAGAGAAAGACAGCAGTGAGAGGAAACTTTTACTAAGGGAAAAAGTACACAGGCTGCTAGCTCTGTTCAGACAGTCGACAGGTCCAGGATTTCTAGGGCAAGAGGGGACCCCTAGGCTTAGTTTATCAGAGTAAGTAAATTGCACTGCTGCTGAGCCTGGAAGATCTCCAGAGAAGTGTGGGCAGGCAATTCCTGCTTGGCTGTGTTGAAAATGCCGCAGAAGCAATTGTATTAAGAAAGGTGGGACAAGTAAGTGATTTCCCTCAAGTTAAATATCTGACTGAATTGTACTGAAATATGTGTAATCTGTTACTGGACATCTTGAAGATTAGAGCCCTGAGTAAAGATCCCAAAGCTGCTGAGACTCTGTGGTTCCTTCACCACCCAATGCACTACAAGTGCCAGCACACCACTGTTAGGCCCGTTTTAACATTACACCACACACTTACATTTATGGTGCCCTTGCCACTCCACTGGCACCTTACATCATTAGAGCCCAGAGCCTCCAAAAGAGTTTGATTGAAAGGGGTTGTCCATGTGAAATAAAAAATTAACATAATGCTCTAGGAGCTCCGATAAAACAAAAAAGCTTATACTCGCCTACCTCCAGTCCATTCCAGCACTGGCTGGAATGGGCACATCACAACTGCAGCCGCTGATTGACTGCAGCGGTCACATGCTTTTACTTACATCACCATTCGGAGCCGTTTTTATCGAAAACAGTGAAGTAAATGAGAGACACGTGGCTGTGATTGGAGGCAATGGTGACTTGCTCGTTTGGAGGTGACAGAATTAAACAGTAGGCCGGCGAGAGCCAGCACTGGAACCAGTGACCAGATGTAGGGGAGTATAAACTGACTTGTTTTAATGAAGCCCCTAGAGCATTATGTTATTTTTTTTACATGACATGGACAACTCCTTTAAAGTTTGATTTTAACAGTTTACACAAATTCCTTTCTTATGGCTTTCTCTAAACAATACACCTCATGTACCTCATTGGATGTTTTAGACCTGCTCCATGTTATGCCTTAATTAAGCATGTCAGCTGGCATTTATCATGACTTTGGAGCCATATTTCAACATAGTATTATTTCTTTATACATATATAGTTAGTCATTGAAAGGCACTTTTCAGAAAGTTTTTTAAGATAACCTTTGTGCAGTTCAGCTTTGTGGGATATGTAAGCTCCCTATATCACTGGCATTAATGTTATTTTCTTTTATGAGTCTTGATGTTAATGGGTGATATTGCAAAACCCATAAATTATGGAGTAAAATAGAATTTCAGGATTTTTAATATCAGATCAAATAAACTGACCTGTTTGTAAAGCTACTATGAATGCATTGCTTTGCTCACTTTTCCATGTGCTAGGAAAAATGTGTAGGAGTATAAGGATAAAGAATAGCCTTAACTATTGTGTTACAACTGTTTGCCTACACTCAGAGGAATTCCAGGCTGTCAGCGTCCCACTAATAAAATAGAATGGCTAATAACATTGGATTTTGTGCCGTTACAAAACACATAATAGGGATTAAAAGAATACTTTTTGTTTTCTTAATGCATTCTTTTATACTAACCTGAAATGCTAGGATTGACTTTTATTTTCAAGTACTGTGTAATATAATGGTCATATTTACTTATGTAGCCTTATAAAACATCCAGTCTTTAGATCCAGTCTGGCAATTTTTGAATCAGGACCAAAATATTCCTTTAGGCAGATTGGTTCTTGCCCTATGGGATCCAAAATCTGCATCAGTAGGGGAAACCAAGCTTAAAAATTCCCTACATCCCTCCCTTCAGCCACAACTTACCCACCGTTGGTTGAGCTTGATGGACATTTGTCTTTTTTTTCTACCATAATGAACCATAATGAATGTAGTGTCCAGCACTTGGAAATATATTAGTGCTAGTGGAAATGAGCATTGCAATTCTAATCTCAACAAAGTAATATGAGTCTACAGTACACAGGGGTTTAGTCATTTTTTAATGCAAATTTTTATCGATATAAAGTAAGTATGAGCAGCTGAGAGACAAAGAGAAGTAAGCGCTCTCCGTCTGTCAGCTGCTCACAGCGTTGCCCTATTCATTGAGTGCCCTTTACAGATGGTTTTCTAGTGCATTTTTGGCCATCCATAGTCTTTCTTCTCATTGGCCAGTTTCGTACTTGGCCTTTTAGTATCGCAACCACTTGTGATCTATTGAAGAAGGTTGCTAAGCCAAACGTAACATCTACTTTGATGATCACATTGTCCCAGACTGCATATCGTTCTTACAGTAATTTGTATGGAAACTAATGTAAGGGGAAGGTAGCATCTTAGTTATGAGGAGAGGTTGGTAGAATTGAACTTATGTAGCCTTGAGAAAAGACGGCTTCAGGGGGACATGATTTATTTATATAAATATATAAATGGTCCTTCCAAAAAATACGGGGAAAAACTATTTCAAGTAAAGCCCCCTCAAAATACAAGAGGACATTCCCTTCGGCTAGAGAAAAGAAGGATTCAATATCCAGAGGAGAAGAGCATTCATAACTGTAAGAACTGTGGAATAGCCGCCTGAGGAGCTGGTCACAGCAGGAACAGTTGGAAGTTTTAAGAAAGGCTTAGATACCTACCAGAAACTAAAGAATATTAATGCGTATGTAGCCATGTTACATTCTGGATCCTGGCTGGTGAGGGTTCTATGGTCAGAGATGGGGTCTCCACTGGAACAGATTGGTTCTTGCCTTGTGGGTTTCAGAGCATTAACCAGAGGGGAGGCTGGGCTTAATGTCCTTGTCTCCCTCCCTTCACCCAAATTTTACCCACCCTTGGTTTAACTTGATGGACACGTGTCTCAACCGTACTAACTATGTAACTATGTAATGTAACCGCACTTTTTATCGATAAAAAATTTGCATTTAAATTACTAAACCCCTGTCTGCTGTGGAATTATATTACTTTTTTCAACCATTTTAACTATGTATGTAACTATGATATAAAAAATAATCTCTGCCAGGGAAAGGCTCTGTTCAAGGCACTTGGACCTTTGCTTACGGATGTGGCTGCTGTAAACATTTTTTCATGCCTTGGTGCCCCCATAAGAATTATAGCAGTCACAGATATTTATTGCTCCTGCTCCACAATCATGCATTCCATACTTCTGCATGCATGACTGTGCTTCTTCTTTTCTCTGATACAGTTTTTTAGATGATGGGTTATGTAGAAGACTCATCAGCTTATAGTGCAGTTCAAACCTAATGAATCCCATATTTGATTTAAAAAAAAATGGATATTTTACTATAACACACTTAATCATAAACTTGTAATTAAGCAGCATTCCCAGTTATGTATAGAATCCAGCAGGAAAATAAAATGGTGCCTAGTGTTGTTTTTAAATTTTGGTAAAAAATTGACCAGAATCAAGGTGCTTTGATTTGGGTCAGCCTGAATCAGAATCGCCAAAAAAATCGCCAAAAAATCAACTCTGACCATAATTGTATCCTTACCCTAAGTTGAAGTAAGGTTTAGAGTTTTCAGGCCTTTTTGACTTGCCTCTCCACAGTGCTTGTGAGACCAGGGGTGCTGTTGCTTTGACTTCTGGTCCCATGGCACATTAGGCCACAATGTCGGAGCAGAAGTGCTGGTGAGCTCGGAAATGCTGTGGATAGGTAAACTAATGCTAAATACCATTAAAAAACTCAACTATAACTTCAACTTGGGGTTAAAAGTTAGGCTTAGGACTGGAGACAGAATGAACAAAATTGGGTGCAGGACGTTCTGAATTTGAATTTTGTTATAGGTTTGGTTGAAGTAGTGTCGAACAGATTTGTGTGACACTAGTGGTGATCTAACATCAAGTCCCCAAAGTGAAGTTCATCTATACTATTTTGAAGAAACTTGGGGAAAATCTATCAAATTCTAATGGGCACATCAAATATTCAAAGCTGATATTTTTGTATCTGTAAACTGGAAAGCAATTGCCATCTACAGTATGTCTTCAAAATTGGGGTTTATGTAACTATAAACATTGTATATGACTACTGTACAGTATCCGATAACATCCTCTAATGCATCAATTAAACAGGAGTATTCATATTATATCAAAACAGTAGTCTGGTTTAGAAGACCGATTGGAAATTCCAAGTTAGTAGAGTTAAATTCCTTTTCAGAATTCTCATTTATTAGCCAGAGAAAAGAGCTTCTGTCATTATGAAGAAGGGGGAACATTGATTTTATAATAAGTGTGTAATGTTTTATCCTTCATGTGGAGACACTAAAAAGAAGATAAACACTTACCTCACTCATTATAGCTGACCATGATAGCTCAGACCTGCACAACTCAGCAGAAGGTGGGGCTAAAAGTAATAAACTCTACTCTCTCTGTCCTGGGAATGCCCCATGACCACACTGGAATGCCCCCAAACCATATGTGAACACCCATTTTAGGGTGGAGTTTTCAAAAGCCCCTCCCTTTTGTGTTCCAGTTTGCAGGCACTAAAAAATCCTTTGGCAGGCCACAAGCAGACTGCAGGCTGTATGTTGTGCAGGCCTGTTCTAGCTTATAGCTGGAGGACCCTATTGTCAGAAAGATCCAAAGTGGACAAACCCTAATTGCTGTCAATTATCAATGGCAACAAGATCCCATGGACGTATTTCAATGTTCGAAAATTGTTTTATCAGTAACATATGGATTGTTGTGAGAAAGATAAATATTAGATCTATTTTTTCAGCAACACATTGTCCCGAGCTATCATTGCTTTTTCATATACAGTAAATATATATCTAGGGAGAGCAAATTGTTTTGAAGTTCCCATGTAAGCTCCAGCAGATGTGAATGATTATAATCATATAATGCACCTTCAGCACTATGTCTCTTGGCTCCGTTGAGCGTTAGCATAAACAGACACATCTTGTTCATGTTTGACTGGCCGTAGAATATTCTGCAATGCACACAAGCAATATCCTTCTCTCCCACAGGATTTTATTCCTTCTTCAAGCTATGCACTTAGAGAGTGGGCTGTTAGGCTTGTTCTCCCCATGCTTTTGGGTCACTTTAATTGGAATGTTGTTCTTTTTGTATTATTTTAAAGGTTATTAAAGCTGTAATACGACTATCAGCATTTGAAATGTTTCATTATATCAAGCTTGTGTTGATGAATTCCAGATGCGTTGCCTTGCTGTCTACCAATGAATAGTTTCTTTGCTTAATTGCACCTAGTGCTGAAGGGTGGACAACTTAGATTATTTTATCTATACAGACGAAGAGCCAGATGATGGACCCTTTTCTTTCTCCTTTTCGTATGCGCTTTTGACCTGTTTACATCCCAGGGGCTATAAGGGCAGAGGTAGCATTGTACTCATGCCCTGGTGCCTGATAAGCCCAAGGGTCTTTTCAGATATTTAATAATGGCTAGAAGAGTTAGGATGTTGAATAATGCATGTAGTAAGGTTGCCCATGATTACTGACACTATGCCAGAACTTTTGAGTTGCCTATTAATGTAGAAATGCAAAGCAGATTTGGATGTATAGGTATTTATTTATATGGTGTGGTCTATGTGCAAACCTATATGACAAATGGCAAAAAAAGTAGATCATTGATAAAAATGGTAAACTGCCACTATGTAAAACTAGCAGAGTGTTGGAGGTATTTCTGTACTGGGAATGTGTGTACATGGTACAGGCTGATACAGGTTAATTGAGCTGTCACACATGTATCAAATATAGGAAACATTTTAGTCAACATAAGAATTTTTGCTGCATACCACTAATATTCAACAGATATAGACTGGAGGAAAGAGGAGATGCAAGATAGTTGATATGGTCCACAACAGTATATAACCACCATTGTGATATGTCTCAACAGTACCTTCTACTATCATTAGAAGTCAAATCCCAGACATGTAATGGAACCCGTGAAGTATCTGCAAGTAAACACATTTTACAGTAAATTATAATAACTAGACCATGTTCATTGGGACAAGACCATTTGTCAAAGACATAACTGTGGGTTACTATATTACAATGTCATCTTGTGCAGTTAGCTATGTGTGACGTTGGAGGTACAATGGCCAGTCTGTTCCTTTAGCAGAACTTATTTGTTCTTTCACATGTAGCACATGTTCCTCATATCAAACATATTTTATTATGGTGCAGTATGCCTACAGATTCCAGAACAGACTACACAATGGATTATTTCCAGAACACAGCAATCTCTGCATACTGATACTTACAAAATGAATATTCGATTTGTTTCTTTAACAGCATACACTGTGCACACAATTATTAAGCTACTTGTATTTTTGTGGATTGATTTTATTATTGAACAGCTAAAGTGCTGTCGGTCAATCCAAAAATGTTAATAAACTTCAAACCTGAATATTTAAAGAAGTAAAAGTGAAGTTTTTGTTTTCTTATTTCTATTTTTGCATAATGATTGGGCAACAGTTAGGGCGACATGTCAGAAAAGAGGCGCTTCCACGCCAGTTTTTAGGTGCATTAAATGAGTGTATAATGCACCTGAATAAATAAACCTGTCAAAAATCTGGTGTGTGGTTCACCTTGTACAGCATATTTAATGCGCCTAATTTAGGTGTATACCAAAAAAAAAATGCTAGCATATTTGATGCGCCTACTTTAGGCAAAGTCAAAGTGTCATGCCTGGCATAAAATGCGCCTCGTTTGGGTGTATGACAGTTAATTTATATAGAGAATATGGCATCAACAGTTTTTTAATGCAAAATACACCAATAAAATGGTGCAGCCCTAATCAGACATGTCGCCCTTTAGTGTGCAGAATTATTATGCAACTAACTAAAGACCGAACATTTTCGCTTCCCTTTTATTTTCATATGTTAGTGAGAAAAAGGGTATGATCACCTGGCGTATTGCACGCCACAATAGGCCAGGGGTTTTAGAAGTATGCGCTGGCCAGTACATACTTCTGAAACACTCTGTGCCTGCTCCCATAAACTCTCACTGTCCTCCCGCGTGTAAGCGTTGTCACTTCTTTCTCCCGGCGTTGGGAAAAATGGCAAGTAAACATAGCTCTTGATCAGAGCTATGAATTAACATATTTGCGGTCCGTACTTCAGGCATATTGCATTATGCCATGAAATACAGACTGCAAATATGCCGTGTGAACATATCCTAATAAACAACTGAAAATTTACAAATAAACATTTCTGATATTTCCAAGATAAACACATAAATAAGTGACCAATATAGCTATCTTCCTTTTTCAATAACAGCCATAAGCCTTCCAGCAATGGAATCTGTCAATTTCTTAATCTGTTGACGATCAACTTTTTGTGCAGCAGCAACCACAATCTCCCAGACACTGTTCAGAGAGGTGGATTGTTTTCCTTCACTGTAAATCTCCCATTTAAGATGGGCCCACAAGTTCAGCTGTTAATAGGGTTTAGGTAAGGTGAGGAAGGGTGCGATGTTATTCTTCTTTCATCTTGACTGGCTAGCAACAAAGTGGAGTACATAGGTGCATGTGATAAAGCATCGCTATGCATAAAAATCATGGTCTTCTTGAAGGATGCAGACTTTTTCCTGAATCAATGTTTGAAGAAAGTGTCTTCTAAAAACTGACTGTAGGTTTGGGAGTTTATTTTATGTCCATCTTCAACCCAAAGGTTCATCTAGTACCAACTAGTACCCATTTCCGATCCAGCCACGCGCCCATCCAATTGGTCTGTCAAGAGTTGCTCTCATAACATCAGTCCATAAAACTATTGAAAAATTGGTCTTGATGTTGGTCTTGATGTTTCAACTTCTGTATCTTATTTAGTGGTGGTCGGGTTTCATCCTTTCTTAACCTGGTCATGTGAGCACTGAAGACCATGTGCTTCTGGGCACTCCAGGGAGGGTAATGGGTGCCTAGTCCCTTAACGTTTGATTCATCTCTAATCTTTGGCAGTCAATTTGCAATAATTTCTTTTAACATGTTTCTTGTGATCCTGTTGACTATTTGATTCTGTGATTTGATTCTGTGATCACGCCCCAATATCTTAACAGTTTTAAGGATGCTGCAACCCTCTTAATTTTTGACTTTCAAAGTCAGTTAAATCCCTTTATTGACACACTTGCATGAGGAAAACAAGCTGCCTTATTATTCTGCACACCGGCTCTATAACCTATGGGTGTCGACTGTTAGGTGTCGTCCACTGCTAGCAGCCCAAATCGGAGATAACTCTGATTGTGTCCATGTAACCAAACATGACTGTTGCATATAAACGATTACAAGTGGTGCTGTGGTCCATTGCGGCTACCAATTGCCCAACGCGCCAAAGCATTATAGGGTGCTAACCTGTTGTCATGGCAGCAGAAGCATAACTAAAGCCTCATAGCTGCCATCTTATTACTTCTACTATACCCAGAATAGTGTACAAGCTGTTGTTCCCACTTACGGTCAGGTTCTATATGAAAACTTTTGAATATAAAAGTTTTGTATATGTGTGTATATATACATATATGTGACAATAGTGATTATGTTCACTTATTTCAACTGGTAAAATGGGGTGTTTTGAATATATATGAAACATATATAAAAAGTGAACATAATCACTATTGCCCCATCTATAAAAATTCAATCTATTAAAATGTAACATTATTTATCCCATATGGTAAACACTCTAGGGGCAAAATGTACTCTGCCTCTCCAAAAAATTAGAATACAAAGTGATCAAAAAGTCACATGTAACCCAAAATGGTACCAATAAAAACTACACTTCAGCATTCTATAAAACAAATGAAAAAACAAACGAAAGTCAGCTCACTCACTCAGTCCTAATTGGTAGCAGCTGTTTGATGCTTGGGAGATAGCCAGAAACTAGACCACTTGTAGACAAAATTGGAAATAGAGAAATACCTAAGGGTGCTTCCACACGGTGCGGTTTTGGTGTGTTTTTTATATTTTTTTTTAATGCGTTTTTTGTGCAGGAAGGCACAACAATTAATGCTATGCATTGATGCACAAAAACTACATTTTATCTATTCAAGCAGTCAAATTTGCGGTGCCAAGGGGACTGTACCAAGAACTCCTGTTGAAATTAATGTGCAGCCACCTCTCTGCTCCGTGCTGCTGTGGTACAGACAAGGCCAGAGCAAGGTGACCCACTTTCTCGAAGTAGGTTTTCAATATGTCATAAATGTGTGAGATAGGAATATCCCTTTGATGGAGTTCTTACCATGATCATTCTAATCTAGTGTTGACTTATTATTAAATCCTAAATTAAAACGAAAAACATTAATAACCTTCCACAATTAAAAGTTAAAGGGGTTTTGCCACAATCTCATTTCATACCTCCTGTATCCAGCTCTTGAGCTCTGTGTGCTCAGAAGGAGGTGTGTGTAATTTGTTTAAATTGCATATCACGTGACCCAGCAGGATGACATCACCAGGCCTTTCCTCTCTTTAGTCAAAGAAAGGTCTATTTATGTAAAGAGCTGTGAGTAGCTACAATGTAGCTCAGAGGTAAAGTTTTGCCTCACAGCACAATGGTCCTAGGTTCAAACCCCTGCAGGAACCAAACGTGTGGATTTTTTTTTCTCTTTATCAATGTACAAAATCATTGAAGTTTCTTTTTTATTTATTTGCACTGTTTGACTAATTACTAAGGAGTGCAGAGGATGGGAGTAGAATGACATCACCTGGGGTTTGAACACTCAGTAGCTGCCTGAGAGGAGAAGTGATGTCTGAGCATGTGCGACCAGGACTGAGGAGCTCACAGTCCTGGTCGTATCCCCTGGAGATGAGCTGTAAACAATGGATCACTAAAGGAGCAGCTAAAACAAAAACGGTACAGAATTTTTAATAATGATAAGAGGTGAAAATATTTGTTATTTCATTTGCAAGCTTCCCCTTTAAGTTAAGGTTTCTTTACAATGTTGCTCATATCAAATCCTGAGATAAGTTCTCCATCTTGTCAAATGTTGCCTGTAGTCAAGATGTTTTATCACAATCCGGCTGATAAATGTTGTCTTTCTGTAAGAGTTTTAGCATTTGTGATGGAAAGTTATTTCAGCTATAGTTAAAAGTTAACACGCTGTTCCTTGTTTGATTTATGAAGAGTACAGCTAGGCCTGTGTGAGTACACTGAAGTATAAATAATGCAGGGAAAAAGAGATAAGCTCAAATTTCATTTCTCTCTAGAACAATGTAATCTTCATTTATTTGAAGCAAGTAAATGAACGTCTTGAAGAAGTTTCAGCCACCAATGTTTTAATGTTCCCTTTATTTCCCATAAGTTATTTTTCCGCTCATTCTATTTGTTACATTTTGATTATGATAATGATTCGCTTTTACAGCATACATCTGGCTACTGACACATTGTAACACCCTATGGGCATATTATTTTCTGTGTCAATTAGCTTTGAACAAAAAAAAATATAGTGGCATGCATAGCTTCACATTGCATATTTGAGCTAAAAGCTTCAATTTCATGCTTCTTAGGGTCAAATTCCTCCTGCTCTCTTGCTGACAAGGCTTTTGTCTTTTTAAAGTGTGTATATACACATGCTATACATAAATAAATTATTTATTCTGTATCTCACAAAAGTGAGTACACCCCTCACATTTTAGTAAATATTATACCTTTACATGGGACAAGTAGTCAGTGTACAGTTTGTATAACAGTGTAAATTTAGTGTGCCCTCAAAATAACTCAGCATATAGTCATCAATGTCTAAACTGCTAGCAACAAAAGTGAGTGCACCCCTAAATGAAAATGGACAAATTGCGTCGAAAGTGTTAATATTTTGTGTGGCCACCTTTATTTTCCAGTGCTGCCTTAAAGAGAACCTGTCAGCTAGTTTATGCTGCCCGCACAACAGACAGAGTGAAATGCCTGCAGGTTACCCAATTCTAAGGGTGTGTTCACATGGCAAAGACAAAGTACCAGTCGGACTTTCATGATTTTTTGGGGCACGTAGGGGGACGACTTTTGTGGATTCAAGCCGTCCCCCTTCACACCCACACGTTCATGTTGTTCCCAAAAAGCGGGCGGAAGAATGAACATGTTCTAAGTTTTTAGGAACGCTGGTGGTGTCAAAAACCGTCCGCTGGAAAATCCGTGCAGTGGGGACTACTGTATGGATTTTCTATTTAAATCAGTGGAAAAAGTTGACAGTCAGTTTACAGACAGTTTTCAAATCTGAAAACCATCTGTAAAACCAACTGAAGACCCTGCCATGGGGACAAGCCCTAACCCTCTGTGTTTTACCTGGAATTGCAACGGCATTCCGGGTAAAACACCCAGTGAAGTGAGATTAGTCCAATGTGCAGAGAGATGAGTCCGATGTGCGTCTTCTCCTCTCCCCCTCAGCTTGACTGACAGCTCTCTCCCTATAGACAAACATGTAAGAAGGCTGTCAGTCAAGCTGAGGGGGTAAGGAGAAGACGCACATCGGACTGGGCACAGCGTCTTCTCCCCGCACCCAAGACAACTTGAATGGGTGTTTTACCTGGGAACACTGCAGTGTTTCAAGTTTAAACACACAGGGTAAGGATTGGGTAACCTGCAGGTGTTTCATGCTCCTCATTGTTTGGGCAACATAAAGAGGCTGACAGGTTCCCTTTAACTCTCTTGGGCATAGAGTTTACTAGAGCTTCACAGGTTGCAGCCACTGGAAGTCTCTTCCACTTCTCCATAACGACATCACAGAGCTGGTGAATGTTAGAGACCTTGTGCTCCTTCATCTTCCATTTGAGGATGCCCCACAGATGCTCAATAGGTCAGCAGACATGTTTGGCAAATCCAGCACCTTTACCCTCATTTTAGCAAAGCAGTGGTCATAAAGGGGGTTTATTTGGGGTCATTATCAGGTTGGAATACTGTCTTTTGGCCAAGAAGGGAGGGGATCATGCTCTGCTTTAGGATATCACAGCACATGTTGGCATTCATGGTTCCCACAATGAACTATAGCTCCCACAGCTGGCAACACTCCTGCAGCCCCAAACCATGACACCATGCTTGACAACAGCCATGCAGACCAATTTGATGAAGTATGCCGCGTACGCCCTGAGCACTGACAGACTTACCTCCCACCCCTCTAACCTCTGGTAGAACTCATATGTCTGTTTTAAAAGACAATCTCTGGATATGACGCTAAGCACGTGCACTCAACTTCTTTGGTCAACCATGGTAAGGCCTGTTCTTAGTGAACTATTTGGTCTTGGCCACCGTGCTGCAGCTCAGTTTCAGGGTGTTGACAATTGGCTTATAGCCTATGCAATCGATATGCTGAGCAGCAATTCTTTCTTTCAGATCATCATACAGTTCTTTGCACCATGTGGGCACAATTTCTCCATTCTCCATTTTCACTTAGGGGGTGTACTCACTTTTGTTGCCAGTGGATTAGTCATTGACAGCTGTGTGTTGAGTTGTTTTGAGGGCACACCAAATTTACACTGTTACACAACTTGAACACTGACTACTTTACATTGTGTATGTATGTATATATATATATATATATATATATATATGTGTATATATATATATATATATATATATATATATATGTATACTCTGCAGTTCTCCTGCTGTAATTTGACTGGATGGAAAAATCAGGGCGTACTGTTGGATCGGCCACCCAGCCTGCCTGGCACATATCATATATATATGTATATATATATATATATATATATATATATATATCTATATTATATATATATTGCTAAGGCTTATAGCGTTATAATAACATGATTTAACTATACAAATTTATACATAATATTAATGGCAATGTGGATGATGACAAATTTGACACAATTTCACTGTTACAATTCATAAGCTCTGGTATGATATTTGGTCAACCATTATTGCAGCAGCATCTCAGTGTTTCTCTATGGGAGACCAGCTCGCAGGAGACCATAAGACCATTGGCAAAAGTCTGAATGGCATTGCAATGAGGACCCAAAATAAGCAACCAAAAGTCATTAAAAGGCATCAATGGACTGTAAGGGCTTGTTCACACGACGTTTTTGTGATCCGTTTTAATTGTCAGTGTGATTAACATTGCTTTCAATGGCAAAAGCGCATCGCCGTTCCCACGGGAGATCGGCAATGCGCTTTTGAGAGCTCTTCTGCACTGCGCTTTTCGGATCCGCTTTAAGAATTGACATGTCAATTCTTCTTGTGTTCTACGCAAGTGAAAGCCCATAGAGAATAATGGAGTCCGCTTCTGGCACCTGTCCAAAAGCGCTCCACACTTCGGGTACGTATCAGCTGCGCTTTGCATCCTGAAAGCGGATGCGAAAAGCGCAGTGCACAGCTGATGGATTGGAGTTGAGCGTGACTGCAGGGGGCAGGATCGTTGGATGGAGGTGTTGCTGCCGGGGTCTGCCCAGCCGAGCAGAGTTTGCCGGGCTTGGGAGTGCGCTGCTGGCGCCGGCGCTGGGACTGCGCTGACGGGGCCGCCACCGGGATCGGTGCAGCTGTGGCAAGTACACTGTGCTGCTGCCGCCGCTGATGACTGGAGTCGGGCGCGGGGCGAGCTGTGAATGGGCGCAGGGCGAGCTGTGAATGGGGGCAGGGGGAGCTGTGAATGGGCGCAGGGCGAGCTGTGAATGGGGGCTGGGGGTGCTGTGAAGGGGCGCAGGGCGAGCTGTGAAGGGGCGCCGGGGGAGCTGTGAATGGGCGCAGGGGGAGCTGTGAATGGAGTCGGGCGCAGGAGAGAGAGAAAATCCGAAAAGCGGATCCGTAAAACGCAAGTGAAAAAGCACACAATACAGATGCACATAAAGTATCAACACTTGCGTTTTTCGGATCCGTTTCCCGGATCCGCTTTTCTAGTGTCAAAAACGGATCCGTAAAAAGGATCCAAAATGTCGTGTGAACAAGCCCTAAGAAAGGCTTGTAAGTCATCTGCTCTCAACCAGTCAGTGTTATTCCTTCACAGCCCTGTCTTTTATACTACTGAAAGCACATTAAAAGTTCCCCTCAAAACATGCAGTGTACCCCCTGAGGTATGCATCTAGTGGTTAAAAATTTAGCTGGAATAAATTGTTACCATCTAAAAAAAAGAATGTCATGAGCCCAAACGCTTGTAAAATTGTAAGGACGCATGGAATTTTCTTGCTGGCATGAGAAAATGTAAAACTGGTATGGGGTTACATTAATTCTAATGAGTAACTATTAGGTTGCACAGAGAATTTACCGTGAAAATTCACAGGAGACATTCTGGTTCATAAATTAGATTTTCTTGTTAGTTTATGAGTTTGCACATCTTTAGTCGTGCTTTATCTGTGGGTAAGAAATGGCTGTCTACACAAATAGTTAACCACAGTTTACTCACTTGATGTCACCAGGGTGAGCAGAGCATTTATTATTACACCCAGGTGCATAGTGTTCTATAGCATGTAAGGAAAATGGACCATATATAACTCCTATCTAACACCTCCCTCTCATTACTTTCTACATGATGGTAGAATTTAAAGTAAATTTAAAACATCACAATTTACATACTAAGACAACAATAATGATGATCTGTTCAACCAGTAAAACTTACAGCACAGTAAAAAAAATCAATAATAAGATGGTTCATGTAAAAGTTTAGCTTGAAGGTCCTAGGCCATAATGGAAAAACTTTACATGAGCTAATAACCAGATTGCCAATGATATCACACTTTGTTGTTTGTAATGGTGAATAGGCATTCAAGACCAACTGTAAATGCAAGATATGTGGTTTGTTATGTATATAATAGATATGAATCTAAAATTCAAAAAGCTATGTCCACCTTCCGACTAACTCTTGTTTTTATCGTTCTCCGGTAAATATGCAAAATAGTCCTGATGAGAGGTTTCCTATTGTTTTGTGTCTACAGCTCTTATGCAGACCTTTGTGTATCCATGGTTACAGACTACAAACAAACCTTATGTAGTCAGATCCTTCTCCTCCATCTGTCCCTTACTTTGTGCTAGCCTACTAAATGTATGTTTCTAAGTTGTTGGGGATGGAACTGAGGTATGACTGCAGGATCAGACTGCACTGGGTTTTGCCAATTTTTTTAATTAAGAATATTTCACAAAGTGGTTTTAGTTTTTGTGCAACTGTTAAAAATAAATCAGTTGCAAAAATGAACTTTTACTACTTGGTACCATTTATATTACTGCCAATATCTAAAAATGCATCTCTAATTATGGGCAACTTTGCTACTTTTTTAGTAACAATCAAAATATTTCCATATTCCAATATAAATTAAACTTGTAAATGAATCAATCTTAAATTAAAGTTACTATAATAATACAGATATTATCTATATGTATGAAGCACGTGTTGACCAAACATCTGTCTTATAGGGTGTGCAGGGATCCCTAATAAATCCCTTACAAAGGAATTCTATTCCATGTACAGCAATTTGGATCTGTACATTAAGAATATGTATTGCAATTAAGTTTGCTTCTTCCTGCTTTGATAAGTAATGCACAAGCCTCATTACAATTCTTCCGGCCATGAGCCTCCTCTTGCAATGCAACCTTAGTAAATTAATGGTGCATTACAGATAAGTCATCCTGTACAACAAAAAGAAAGCATTAAAAACCCAAAGAAGAAAACAATAATGAGAAATAGTATAGTTGGCGTCTGTCCCAGACTGCAGTGTCAATATTTTGAAGTCCGCTTAATAAAGTTTATGTACTAGGCCTTTGTAAAATGATAGGTTTTATCTCTTGCTTGTGTATATCAGGCAGGCTTACACAATGCAGACATGAAATAGACAGTAAATTAAATTTACAGATGGATTGTGATGAAACCTTGTTCTATTAAATAGAGCAAGAAAATGGTCACATATTTGCAAAATTATTATTTGACAGTGACTAGATGCTACCCAACAAGTGGGGTCCATGCTGATTTTGGCATGACTTTCAGTATATATACATATACTGTATATGTAAATATTTGTAAAAGTTATATTTTATCTTTTCATGGACAACACTGAAGATATGACACTTTAATACAATGCAAAGTAGTCAGTGTACAGCTTGGGTAACAATGTAAATTGGTGTGCCCACAAAATAACTCAACACACAGCCATCAATGTCTAAACAACCGGCAACAAAAGTGAATACACCCTTAAGTGAAAATGGGCAAATTGCACCCAAAGTGTTAATATTTTGTGTGGCCACCATTATTTTTCAGCACTGCCTTAACTGTCTTGGGCATGGAGTTCACTAGAGCTTCACAAGTTGCAGCCACTGGTATCCTTTTCCACTCCTCTATGACGACATCACGGAAAAGGTTGATGTTAGGACCTTGCGCTCCTCCACCTTCCATTTGAGGATGGCGAACAGATGCTCAATAGGATTTAGGTCTGGAGACATGCTTGGACAGTCCAGTACCTTTACCCTCATTTTGTCACAGTACATGTTGGCATTCATGGCTCCCCCAATGAACTGTAGCTCCCCACACATGACAGCACTCATGCAGCCCCTAACCATGACACTCCCACCACCATGCTTGACTGTAAGCAAGACACTCTTGTCTTTGTACTCCTCACCTGGTTGCCATCACACATGCTTGACACCATCTGACCCAAATAAATTTATCTTGGTCTCATAAGACCACTGGACATGGTTCCAGTAATACATGTCCTTAGTCTACTTGTCTTCAGCAAACTGCTTGTGGGCTTTCTTGTGCATCATCTTTAGAAGAGACTTCCTCCTGGGACGACAACCATGCAGACCAATTTGATTCAGTGTGCGGAGGATGGTCTGAGCATTGACAGGCTGACTCCTCCACCCCTTTAACCTCTATAGCAATGCTGGCAGCCCCCATATGTTTATCTTGAAAAGACAATCTCTGGATAGGACATTTCTTTATTCAATCCAAGCTCCAGTCGAACATAACATTATATAGTGTCATATCAACTTTTTGACGTATCGGTCAAAAATTACCTTAATTTTATTGTGATGCCACTTCAGAAAGCTATTTTGAGGGCACACCAAATTTACACTGTTAAGCTGTACACTGTCTACTTTATATTGCATTAAAGTGTCATAATACAATGAAGGATGAAGGATGTACTAGCCTTTGTGAGATGCATATATATCCAGACACACACACAACTATATATATTGTACAACTATGGACCTCAACACTGAGCTTTAGACCAAAATGTTCCCAACATGGGAAAATAACCATATGTTTGCATAGAAATTGTCCACAATGGACTTATTACCTATGGGTGTTAGGACAGTACACTACAAGCATCTTTGTTACTGCAGCACCAGGAATAAGGGAAAGTGATAACAGTTGCAAACCCTCTCATTGAACTTGGCCAAGCGGTGGCTAAATGTAGCTACAGCTCTCTGACATCATCATCATTGTCCTCTCTTTTCCACAGCCACCAGGATTATATAGTGTTGGAAAGGAATACAGTTTCTTATAACCAACTACTCCCACATTTAGATGCAACCTATAAACCAATAATAGGCATACCTCCCAACTTTTAGAGACTGCAAAGAGGGACACATCAGGACACGCCTTTAACCATGTCCAAACACGATATCACACCAAGACATGCCTCTAAACATGCCCAAGCATATACATGCTATCTTTTTAGATAGCCAAAAAGGACACATTTTCAGGATTGCAATGTATCCAATGATGAAATATTAAGTAAGTTGTTATGTTATATACAGGGACTGTCCCTCCAAAATAAGGACACTTGGGAGGTATGGATAGGTGAGCAGTAATACTAGTTAAGGCAGGCGAAGGAATGTCAGTTCTAAATTGAGCTATGAAGGCGGCACCCGTTATTGACTTTGTGGTCTATCAAATTGGAAATGAAAGGAAACATTTCAGTGGAAAATTTTATTCAGTGGAATATTTGTATTTGAATTCCACAATTTTTCTTCTCCGTGTATATTTTACATGTGAGGGAAGTGCTGATTTGAAGGTTTTGCTTTTCTGATGGTCAGGTGCATTTATATCATGAGCTTCAAAATGCTGCGTTGGATTAGCTGAACAAACTATAGAAGATAAAAAACACACAAAAAAACTGAAAGGCCTTGACATTTTACAACCTTCCTCGCACTAGGGTTTGGATGGGTCATTGACACAGGTTCATGAGTGTCCACAAAACCTTCTTATCTTTGACAAACTATTAAAAGTAAACACATGAAACTTGTCCCTAATAAGTAGATTTACTGGTCTGCATAAACTTCCAAGACAGCTGCCATGTGGCAAAATAACAAAACCCCATCTCACCTGTTAATAGGTCCTGAGGCCATTCCTGACAGGTCAGTTTTAGTAAACAATTATCTTCCTTCTGTAATAACAATTCTGGAACACTTTAGCATAGATATTTATGTTGTGTGGTTCTTCTATTATTCTTTCTAAAAATGTATTACTGAATCTGTGGGTGTTACTAATATGGGGGTGTCCCTGCTCAGTCTGACATTGTCCAAACAGTGCCGATTTGTAACGCCCATCTGACTTATTCAGTAAGACATTTCTAAAAGGATTAACGGAGGAACAGCACAACACAGAGTTATAAGAGGAGATGCTCTAGAATTGTTATTTCACAGGGAACACAAGGATTTACTAAAACTAATATATCAGAGGATGGCACAAGTCCTCCAGTGGCAATCCCACAATCCTCTTCCAGTGTACCATATATTTACATCACGGCAGCAATGACATGCCATATCATATAAATGGCCACAACAGTGATTAGCTCACTAATAGAGTATGGGCTTCTTTTGTTATTTTACCATTTAGTTTGCATTTATAAACAAGGTGGACAACCCATTTAAGCTGGGGGTTGTGTGGTTAATAAAACTTGTATCAAAATATCATATTAAAGCATTCTAAGCTCATAGTGTACTTGCTGAAAGCACCATAGTGAAATATATAAAACATAAAGTAGGACGAATCTTAAAGCTAAGCTTATGTTTCCTGCGGAGGGTGTGTTAATCATGTTAGGAGGGCTTTTCATATAATGCGTGACCGCTTTGCTTAAAAGCTCAAATGCTTTTAGCTATTGTGCACTGTAGTTATTTATTACTGTACCGTTGTCCCCTAGTTAATGGATGGGCACACAGCCTATATCCCTATGACTATTGAGAATGGGGCTTCCTTCAACTCCCTTTAGGGCCCGTTTACACGGCAATGGACAACCGTTTTTGTCCGGTTTGTGTGCGGTCCCCACGGCCAAGGGGGGGATGACTTTTCTCCATGAGGAGCGGAGAAAAGCCTTCTCCCTTCCCATTGACATGCACAAATTCCATCCAAAAACCGGACGAAAGAAAGTGCATGCACAATGTTTTCGGGAAGCCCGTTGTGCTCATTTGCGGCCGGTTTTTCAGACGGTCTGCAAAACCAGAAACCGTCTGAAAAACCGTCTGCAAACCCGTGCCGTGAGGATATGCCCTTACAGTAATACAGCATAATACAACTGTACAGCCCGGCTTATTCACATCAAACTTTTACTTGTTGAGAAGTATCAGAGCAGAAATGCATAATCTAGGCATGTTCAGCCAGTAGATAGTTGCATTTAGTGGCAACAATCAAACAAATTGAGAGCATGTTTATAACTAAATGGTAGGTGTAGAGGTCTTAAGCTCCATTCATATTATATTTATGGTTTCCATTGTAGCAGACTACAATTTTGTAAAAGTTTATTAAATAGGGCAAATATAATCCAATTTGGACTTTGTCTGCCCTATACATTTCTATGACTGGTCCCCTTTTGGCCTAGTTGCAGTATTGATATGTTATGTGCCTACCAATGATATGCTATGTGCCGCGATTTGCGCAAATCTCAGCACATAGGATATCATTGGTAGTATATGTAATGCGCCTATCGAGGCACATAACATATCAATACTAGTTTATGTAATGCGCCTATCGCCTATAAACCAGTAATTATTATTTTATTATTATTATTATTATTTATTTTAGAGCGCTATTAATTCCAGGGCGCTGTACATTTAAGGGGAATTACATACATAACAAATGTTGAACAAATACAATGGTGACAAAAATGACTAGTAACTGAAACAGGAAAGAGGACCCTGCCCGCGAGGGCTTACAATCTACAAGGAAGAAGGGGAGAGACAGAAGGTGTGGGGCAGACATGCTTGCGGGCCGGTGTAGTGGTGGTGGGTTAGTTGTGGGTTGTAGGCTATCCTGAAGAGATGGGTTTCAGGTTGCTTTGAAAGGGTTTGAAAGTTGGGGAGAGTCTGATGTTTTGGGTTAAGGGTTCCAGAGTGTGGGTGAAGCACGGGAGAAGTCTTGGAGACGGTTATGTGAGGAGCTGATGAGAGGGAGCAGATGCGAAGTTCCTGTGAGGAGCGGAGATTGCGTGAAGGGAGGTATCTGGAAAATTAGGCAGAGATGTATGGAGGGGAGAGGTTATGGAGAGCCTTGTAGGTCGGGGTTTAGTAATTTGAACTGAATTCTTTGGGGCCCAATGGGAACCAGTGAATGGATTGGCTGAGGGGAGAGTCAGAGGAGCAGCGAGGAGAGTGGTGTATCAGACGGGCAGCATAATTTAGGTTGGTTTGGAGGGGTGCGAGGGTGCTAGCTGGGGAGGCCACAGAGAAGATGTTGCAGTAGTCAAAGGCGGAGAGTTTGATGAGCGGTGGACTAGCGTTTTAGTAGTGTCAGAGTTGAGGAATGGCGGATGCGTGAAATTTTTTTCGGTGGAGCGGCAGGCAGAGGTGAGGCTTGGATGTGTGGTTTGAAGGATAAAGAGGAGTCAAAGGTTACCCCAAAGGGCAGCGGACTTGTGGAGCTGGTGAGAGGGGTGTGGCCATTAACAGTAATAGAGAGATCAGGTGGAGGGGTAGAGGGGGATGGTGGAAAGATGATGAATTCTGTTTTATCTACTTTTTCTTTTTAAGCGACGGGAGGAGAAGAAGGAGGAAATGGATGAAAAAGCTTTTTGGGGATCTGGGAGAGAAGAGAGTTAATGTCAGGACCGGAGATATAAAGCTGGGTGTCGTCCGCGTACAGGTGGTATTTTAAAGCCATGCGAGGCTATGAGCTGACCCAGACCAAGAGTGTAGATAGAGAAGAGGAGTGGGCCCAGGACAGACCCCTGGGGGACACCAACAGAGAGCGGGGGGGAGGAGGGGGTTTGGGCGTGAGTGAGAGACGCTGAATGTCCGTTCAGAGAGGTATGAAGAGATCCAGGAGGGGGCCCGGGTCCGGGGATGCCGAGGGAGGAGAGGATTTGTAGCAGAAGGGCGTTGTCGACAGTGTCAAAGCAGAGAACAGGTCTAGGGGGAGAAGGACAGAGAGTGACGTGAGGCTTTTAGCAGTTACTAGGTCGTTGGTGACCTTGGTTAGGGCAGTTTTCAGTGAGTGGTTCGGTCGAAGCTGTTTGGGAGTGGGTCAAGGAGAGAGTTGGAGGAGAGGTGGGAGGACAGCTGAAGATAGACGTGCTGCCGAGGAGTTTGGATGCAAAAGGGAGCAGTGGAGATGGGGCGATAGTTGGACAGTGAGGAGGGGTCGAGAGATGTTTCTTAAGGATAGGTGTGATGGTCGCGTGTTTAAGAGAGGAAGGGAAGATGCCAGAGGATAATGATAGATTGAAAAGATGGGTGAGGGCTGGGAAAATAACAGTGCTGAGCTCTGGGATGAGGTAGGATGGCAGTGGGTCAAGGTTACAGGTAGTGAGGTTTTGGATTTTGGACCACTAGAGAGGAGGGGTTATCGTGACTAACAGTGGGAAAGCAGGTTATGGAGTGTTCACTGGGGACTGTGTGTCAGGGTGAGGTGGGTGGTGGCGATGTAGGGGTATAGAGGTGGGTAGTGGGGACTGAGGGGTGAAGCTTTCTCTGAGGAGGTTGATCTTATGTAAGAAATGAGTGGCAAAGTCGTCCGCTGATAGGAGAGATGGGGGAGGAGGTGCAGGGGGGCGAAAGAGAGAGTTGAAGGTGTTGAATAAATGTCTGGGTTGTGAGACAAGGAGGCTATGAGAGTGGTGAAGTAACCCTGTTTGGCGGTAGTGAGTGCAGACTTAAATGTGTTTTGCGATTGTTTGATGTGGTGAAGTCATTGGAGGAGCGGCTTTTCTTCCAGCGGCGTTCAGCAATTCTGGAAGCTCGCCTCAGTTGTTTGGTGGAGTCTGTGTGTCAGGGTTGTCTGTTGATGTTGCGGGTTCTGTTGTGTTTGAAAGGAGCGACTGAGTCAAGGGTGGTGGTGATTGTATGGTTGTAAAAAGCAGCGGCTGTGTCTGGGTTGTCGAGTGAGGAAAATGTAGAAAGAGGTGCAAGAGAGTCGGGAGAGAGTGCGAGGGTTGAGGGTTTTGTAAGTTCCTGCGGGGGTGCACTAGATGTGAGACAGGAGGAGCAGTGGAATGGAGATGGTGGAGAAGGTAATCAGGTTAGTGGTCAGATATGGGGTGAGGGGGAGTTTGAGATGTCAGATAGTGGGCAGAGGCGGGTGAAGATGAGGTCCACGTGTGTCCGTCTGTGTGGGTGGCTCCAGAGGTCCCCTGGGGAGAGGCCGAAGGAAGAGGAGAGCGAGAGGAGTTTGTTGGCAGCAGGGAGGTGTGCATCAATTGGGATGTTAAAATCTCCCATGACAATAGTGGGGATGTCAGTGGAAAGAAAGTGGAGAAGCCAGGAAGAGAAGTGGTCGAGGGGAAAGGGAGTGGCAGGGCCTGGGGGGCGGTAGACCACAAACCACTTGCAGGTTGGAGGGGGAGTAGATGCGGACAGAGTGCACCTCAAAGGAGGGGAGTGTAAGGGAGGGTTAGAGGAGGAAAGGGAACAAAAAGAGCAGGTATCAAAATAGGAGAAGGCCAACACCTCCTCCATGCTTGTTACCGGGGCGGGGAGTATGGGAAATTTGGAGACCGCCAAAGGAGAGTGCGGCAGGGGAGGGCCGTGTCGGAGGGGGTCAGCCAGGTTTTGTTAGACCAAGGAAAAGTAATTTGTGAGAGATGAATAGGTTGTGTATTTTAGGAGAGTTTGTTACATACAGGACCGTGGGTTTCAGAGAACTCCAGGAGAGAGAGGGGAGTGAGCTGGGATCAAGGGGAAAGTGTTTAAGGTTGAGGGGTTACAGAGTTTGTAGGGGTGGATCTGTTGGTAATGCTAGAGACAACAGTTGGAATGTGCTGGGAGGCCCTGGGGTTTGGAGATATGTCCCCAGCAGCCAGGACAGCAGTGAGGGGGGTGAGCAGGTGGGAGTAGGATAGACTGTATATAGCTTGGGGCTGTTTGGTGCGGAGGGGGGTTGATGTGGGAAAGAGGTTGGTGGCAGCAGTCAGATGAGAGGGAATAATTCAGGGAAAGATATAGAACTCATTGCCCCGCAAAGGGGTGTGGGGATAGGCAATTAGATTCAGGAAATGCAGGGTTTAGACAATGCAGGGAAGGAAAAGCAAGGTGGGGGTTAGGTTATCAGGCTAATAGCTGTAAAGAATAAGAGGAGGTGTTACCTTGCCATCCTTGTTCAGTTCTTTTTAAGTCTGGTTTTAAGTCTGCCATTGGAACCATGGGCACTGCGACCAAGTCACAAGCGACCCTTAAGCATGGATTTATACAGACTGAAGTTCAGATCAGACAATCAGAGGTGAACAGGAGATGGCAGGGGTCGACTCAGTTAATTAGCAAAGTGAGGGAAAACTAGGAAGTCAGATAACAAGGTGGGGCAGTGCTGGCTCTAAACAAACCGCAGGGGTTGGGTGGGGGGGGTGAAAAGTGTGGTGAACACAAATTATAACATAAGAAGATGCACAACAAAAGGAACACACAGGAAGTTGCTAGATGGGGTTTTTAGTTCACAAAGATGGATACATCCCCAGTACAGTATGGAGCACACACAGGAGTTGCTAGATGGGGGTTGTAGTTCACAAGATGGATACATACACAGTACAGTATTGAGAACACACAGGGGTTGCTAGATGGGGGTTTGTAGTTGACAAGATGGATACATACACAGTACAGTATTGAGAACACGCAGGAGTTGCTAGATGGGGGATGTAGTTCACAAGATGGATACATACACAGTACAGTATTGAGAACACACAGGAGTTGCTAGATGGGGTGTGTAGTTCACCCAAAATGGATTTCATACACAGTAACGTATTGAGAACAGCAGGAGTTGCTAGATGGGGTTGTAGTCACAAGATGGATACATACACAGTACAGTATTGAGAAAAACGCAGGAGTTGCTAGATGGGGGTTTTTAGTTCCAAAGATGGATACATACACAGTACAGTATTGAGAACACACAGGAGTTGCTAGATGGGGGTTGTAGTTCACAAGATGGATTTCATTACACAGTACAGTATTGAGAACACACAGGAGTTGCTAGATTGGGGGTTGTAGTTCACAAGATGGATACATACACAGTACAGTATTGAGAACACGCAGGAGTTGCTAGACGGGGGTTGTAGTTCACAAGATGGATACATACACAGTACAGGATTGAGAACACACAGGAGTTGCTTTGATGTGGGTTGTAGTTCACAAGATGGATACATACACAGTACAGTATTGAGAACCACAGGAGTTGCTAGATGGGGGTTGTAGGGTTTACAAGATGGATACATTTCACAGTTCAGTTTGAGAACACACAGGAGTTGCTAGATGGGGGTTGTAGTTCACAAGATGGATACATACACAGTACAGTATTGAGAACACACAGGAGTGCTAGATGGGGGGTTTTAGTTCACAAGATGGATACAACACAGTAAAAGTATTGAGAACACACAGGAGTTTGCTGATAGGGGGTTTTAGTTTTACAAGATGGTACATACCGTGAATGAAAAAGAGGGTTGATCAGATCAGAAGGTAAGGAGCAATTCATGGAGCTGCATAATGGTTTCTGGTTTTAAGTCTGCCACTTAGAACATGGCACTTGGAACCATGGGCACTGCGACCAAGTCCCAAACGACCCTTAAGCATGGATTTATACAGACATTTGTGCAGTAGTGATATGTTATGTGCCTCCGTGCGCAATGTGCCGCAATAGGCGCATTACATACACTATCAATGATATACTACGTGCCGTGATTTATGCAATGCACCTTTTTAGGCGCATTATGTTTACTATGCAGGGTTGACCTGACGCCAGATTTTGAGAGGATCTCACTTTCAGGCACACTAATTTACACTGACTCAAACTTAACTTTTCTCGAACGGTTTGAGAAAAGGTTTTAAGGTTACCTGACAAAAACATGAACTATGTGAATGAAGCCTAGATTGTAACAAACTGTATACCAAAAGCATCAAAAAGTCATATAGTTGTGTCCAAAAAGGGATTGGCTTGTGAGTGTTCTTTAGAATATCAGAGAATAGTAATATTTCTTCAGCTATATGCTTTTAACAGTGGTAATTATCAACAACAGGATTAGTGTCCAATGCAAAATGCATTAGTTATGCTATCTGTTTTGCTTAGAAACATGTCTCCCAAATTGGTAATAGTTCAACAGAACTTAAACTTAGTGAATTACAAAATACATAAATATAAGATATAAAGCAGCTCAGTTGTGTTGCCATATAGCACTGGGCTCTGAGGCTCAAACCCAGGCATCCTCAAACTGCGGCCCTCCTGCTGTTGGGAAACTACAACTCCCATCATGCATTTATATAATCTATAACAGTGGGAATGATGGGAGTTGTAGTTTCCCAACAGCTGGAGGGCCGCAGTTTGTGGATGCCTGCTCAAACCCGACCCAGGGCAACAGCTGCATGGATTTTTCATAGTTTGTACATTCTCTCCATGTTTGCAATGTCTAATTGCTTGGGGTCCCACTGCAGGGACACCGACAATCACTAGAGCTGGAGCCTCAAGTTCCCAGTTGTTTCTCGCTGACATCCAGCAGTCAGGAAGTTTTTGAATGGAGCAGTGGTCAAGCAACTTCGTATAATCAGGTGCAGATGCCCGTCTGTCCGCGACTCTCTCCACTATTGCGATTTAAGAAAAAGGAGATCGCTGGAGAAATTATCTTGGATTTGGATGTAACGTGTTACCACTGGCTGTACTGCAAGAGACGCAAGTAGCATATGTTTATGCACATTTTGATGACCATATGGAATTAAGATATGGAATAAAAAGTAATGATTTAGCAAAATGTTGTACCTGCTTTGCCCTTTTCAATGAATAAGATTGCAGTGGTCAAGCATGCACACCTGCACTCCATTCAAAGACTATGGGATTGACGAAGATAGACATAAACTTCCTGTCTGCACAGTCACAATGAGAACATATAGGGGACTCAGAATTCCCCATTCTAGTGGGGTGCCAGCAGTGCATCTTTCAGTAATCAGACAATGTCAGTTATGAGAAGACTCCTCTAGAATTTCATAAGGTTTTAGCATTGTCCAGTTTGTCCATATGTGTCTTTCTGACCTTCTTTGTGTTTTAGCATTTATAAAGATTCTATGTTTTCCCATGTTTTCTTCTAATGGACCAATTCCAGCTGGCAGGGAAGTCAATACTGTAATATGAGTTTGGACAGCAGATGGTTTAAAGAAACTAATTGCCTTCTCCAAAAATGCCTAAGTTGTAAATACATATCGTCATGGTATCTTTCTACCTGACATAATATACTTGTGCTCAGATAAAAAAGTAATGATTTATCACAGATGGGTAAAACCAAACAGAAGGAACATTTTCACAGTGTCATAATGCACGACCTGTACAGAGTAAAACATTTTTGTGAATTTTATTTATTTTCATTTTGCTAAAATTACACATTATCTTAACATAAAGTTAGAAAAAAAATGTTTAATCGCCCTTATGTAGCTATCAGAACATATCAGGGGGTTAAGTGAAAGGACATTATGAATCTACTGAAGTGTAAGTTTATTAATATCTCTACATCCTCAATAAGGATCATAAATACAGTATATATAAAGGTACATGACAACCCTGTGCGTTCAGTCCTGAGCAAATAATGATTTATAACATACATTTTTATAGTTCATTAAATAGGTGTTCCCACCATAGACTTTGATGGCATGTCAACAGGATATGCCATCAAAGTCTGAAAAGTACAGGTCCCAGTGGTAGGATCTGCTTCTATCTCGGGAAAGGACCCCAAAGGTGTTGACTCAGAATGTAGAGCTTTTGCGCTACTGCACGACTCTCCATTATGTTCTATTGAATTTCCAAGTACAACTAAACATGGCCCTCACCTGTACTGGGAACTGCCATAGTATAGAATAGAGAGTTATGCTGTAGCGTGATGGCTCTACATTCTGAGACAATACTTTAACCCCTTAACTCCCAGGCCTGAAAAGTAGTTAATGACCAGAACTTTTTTTTAGTTTTTGCCTCTTTGCGTTTCAACAGTTGTAACTTTTTTATTTTTTTCAATGACGCAGTTGGATGAGGCCTCGTTTTATTCGAGACAAGTTGTACTTTATGGGGGAATAGTTGAAGTTCACTTATAAATAATTGCAGACATTTTTTTGTTTTTTTATATTTTCTTTTACACCGTTCACATTTCACACCTAATAACGTGTTAGATTAATTCTATAGGTTATTACGGTCGTGTGGATACCTAATGTGTAGGGTTTTTTTGTGTGTGTAATTTATGCACAATTATTTTTTATTACATTTTATTTTATTTTATTTTTTTTACACTTTTTGTTTTTTTTTTACTTTTTTTTTAATCCCATGAAGGGAGAACTGTTTTACATTTTTTTATTTTTTATTTTTACACTTAGTAATGTATTAGCATATTCATATATGCTAATACATTATAATCTGTGTCAGTCTGACAGTGTGTCCTGGTCACTGGCTTAGTACACAGACAGCTCTGGGGCCACTCTAAGTCCCCAGGGCTGACTGTGCAGCCATTCCCCGGGGCTCTGTCGGGTCACCGGGTGTCCCGATCACCGGACAGAGCAGTGGAACCCTTTGATTGCGCTGTGGTGACGCACCGCCGCAATCAAAGGATTAAAGCACCGGGTTGCAGAGGTTTCCTCCGCACCCTGATGCTCGCAGGACATGCTCTGGCGGGGCTGTGCAGCAGACCCCGATCCAAGCGCTGCTGCGGCGCCCGGCGCCGCAAGCCCCGTAATCTACAGCGTCGCCAAAAGACATCGCTGTAGACGAACGACTCACACCAGCTGACATCAAAAGACGGTGCGCAGTCGTTAAGGGGTTAAAGGGCCCATTCCTGATGAGTGCGAGTATCACAGGTGGGCCCACACCTATTAAACTTTGATTGCATATCCTTTCAATATGTCATAAAAGTCTTTGATGGGAACATCCCTTTAAGGCTATGTTAACATTAGAAACCAAACCAATGTCTCTTTTAAACACCTGAATATCTGCTTAAAGGCATTCACATGTTGCTGCCATGTAGCTATAGAACAAAAATAGATAGCCAATTGTATAATACATATATTTATTGAAAAACATAAATAAAAAAACAAATAACAAAAAAACAAACAGGACAGAGCAAGGATATGAAAGGCACAAATGGAAAAATATCCCATAGTATATAAATACTTCAAAGTAAACAAAGTAGGTAGCATATAGTAAAATAGTAGGGAACACCTCCAAAATACATGTACAGTAATAGCATATGCGTACCAACACACTAGCAAACAAAATATATAATAAATAATAGTAAGGAAATACAAACCATAAAGTGCCAAGAAAGACCCAGTGCACGTTTCATTGCAGCTTCCTCAGGTACAAGGCATTCCGATGTTGCTGCAATGTAGCCATAGGGTAAATTTAAAAAAAACAGAGTCAATTTGTAATTATGTTCGGTCTGTTTTCGATTATACAAGCTTTAGTTTTTGAGACAGAATAGTATACTATAGAACAGTAAGGGCGACTTGTATGAACGTTGATGCTCACAGGCCAGTTTTAAATTACTTTAAGGCAGTGTAGAATGCGCCAGAATGTATGAACCTGTTCTTCTGCAGTTCATACATTCTGGCGCAGTCTAAGCCTTTATGACAACTCAGGCTCAGGCAGACCACCTTTAACTTGATCTACTTCTAAGACTATGGTGCGACAACAGGCCAAATTAACATCACTAACTGGAAATCCCTGGCCATAGATCATCCCCTATGGCACTGCATCACCCATCAAGCAGCACTGCATGACCCATCAATTTGGTAAATAGATAACGACAAATGGGAAGAAACAGAAACTCAGATCTGCAGAAATAACTCCCAAATGGATCCTCTTGCACCACTATCTGAAGATTTGTGGCTCAAGAATTAGACTCCTTAGCCATCTTGTAACACATAAGTCTTCTTGCCAGGCCTCATTCTTGTTTTGATAGATCATTGATGATGAAGAGGACAATGATGATCAATATCAAGATCTAGAGTCGTTTCTTCCCGATTAGCATTAGCACAGACCATTCTTCAGATGACATCCTCATTTTGTAAAAGTACTCACAGCATAAGATTATGTAGAATTTTCCAAAAAGAGTGGTTACTAAGATGGCACTATGTACCCTTGCAAGCATGCAAGAGTCACACTAGGGAAGGTTCTACTAGGTGTGTACATTGTTATACTAATTTAATATGGAAGCAGAGGAGTTTCCAGAAACGAGGCAAATAATTGTGTTGAGAGAAACTCAGTGTTTTGTGTTCCTCTATATAATTGAATGTGTATATACAGTCTCTAATATGCTTCTTTGTTGCAGATTTCTGCACAGTGGGATCTTGACAGGATGATTTATGATAAAATGTGATCTTCTCATTTTGACATACATCTCATGGTATTTAAATTACAGTAAGATTTTGAAATAGCAGCCATCATTGAGGAGCATGTAATGATCGTGATGACATTAAGCTTCCCGAGCTTAGAAACTATAATCCTCCTTTACATCTAAATTAGTAATACTCAGGACCTACATGGGAGAAAACAAGGAATGTGGACCGAAACATGTTACAAAGTGTGTCATTAACCCTCTTAAGTATTACGTTACTTGGATAGAAAAACATCATTGGTAACAAGAGATCTGTTTTAAAAGTTTTGTGGAACTCCACTGAAACATCGGTTCAATATCTGGGAAAATAATACACAATTACATATAACCCTAATAAGCAGGTAGATTTCTTACTTAGGATTCTAAGAAAGCCATATTATGACCCCTTCAGATGCTTCAATAACTTTCAACATTGGAAGATTAAACTTTCCCAAAAACGATTTGCAAGCATAATTGTTTTTTTTCTTGAAATGTATTACTTGTAGACATATTAACAAAATTCATCTGCTCCATCTATGCTGTAATTGTAAAGGCTTCATTAGCAGGTGAACCATTTGTCATAATCATTTTAATGACAGAAGTAAGGCCTGTGATTTGCTTATAAAAATCACTAACGCCCTTATTGTTCATAATAAAGAGGAGAATGTATGTCTTCAAAAACATACAGATAAATTCATTTAGAATGTAGATTGTAAGACCCAACAGGAAGAGACCAGTCTGAATAATGGCAATGTTTGTACCGCCCTGTGGATAATGTTGATACTGTATACCTGTTTCTCCAGAAATAAGCCCTATCCCAATAATAAGTTCGAGCTTGATTTTTAAGGGTTTTTGGAGTAAGTTTGAAATATAAACCCAACTCCAAAAAAAGCCCTAGTGACATTAAATAAGCGCTAGTTATAGAATAAGCCCTAGTTACCTGTATTCCCATCCGGAGCCTTAGTAATGACGTAGAGAAGTTGCGGCCTGTTTCTCCTGCCTCTTCTTATGCTAGACACCTCCCAAACATCCTACGGTACAGTGGTGAGCTCCACGATACTCGAGGTAAGCTGTGTCCTCTGCCTTGTCAAGGCCTACCTCCGACACATAGTAGCTGGTGTGTAGTATTCCCTTTGACTGCTCTTAAAAATGTAGGCCACTGCTCCAGTCGGGAGGTTCGAAAGTTCCGTCGGGTGTTGTGAAGGATCCGAGTTAAGTAATTTGAATGGAAAATGGAACTGGAGGGCATCAGAAGGACCCCAGAACGCTCCAGTAAGTTCTTTGTTAAAGAAGGTGATTGGGCGCAGCTGGCCAATTAAATAACCCAGCCCTGCTATGTCCAATCCTGGTCTTCTTCTGTGACAAAACACTTACTGAAGCATTCTGGGGTCCTCTCGACACCCTCTGGTTCTATTTTCAGTGCATTACTTAAATCAAGGCCTTCACAACACCCGACTGAACTTTTGACCTGCTCCCAGCCGTAACTCCGAACAGCCAAGGGGACCCTATACCAGCTACCTTGTTTCTTCAAAAATAAGCCCTACTTAATAATAAGCCCTACCCTTTTTTTGGGAAAAAATGTAATGAAAAACTTACCTTAAGACCTACAGTTAATTAATAAAATATATAATAAAATATGTATCTCCATTCACTATTACTAAATAATATTCATGACCTTTCCATGTTTGTTCTCATATATTACACAAATGTATATTTTTTTAGGCTGCTACCTGAACTTCCTCAACATTTTGCTTCCCCAGTTTCTATGTGAAGAAAGAGTCTTGTTCATTTTAGGGGAACACTTTAAAACTAGAAACCAAAGTGGCAAATATATTGATGCCCCCATGTAAATGTAATGTTTTTTTATAAAGAATACATTTTCACACTTTCACAACAATAATGTATATTTATTTTAAAAAAAAGTAGCAGCTTGAATTCAAGTCATGTATTTGTCTTCAATAACCTCTACAGCTACAAAAATAATTCAATGCCATGAAATGTTTCCGATGCCCATATTAGATGCTAGATCTTTAAGTTACTGAAATGACCCTTTTTAAAAGAGATGTATGCACTACACAGATGTTGGCCCAACTTGACAATTTCTTACTGATTGGACAACTATTTGATATGCAAAATGAGTTTCATAACTCTCCATTTTCAGTAAGGACCACATTGGTATTATGGTTGTCCTCAAAGGGACATTGGAGGTTGGCTAATGGGCCAGGATAGCCCTGTCAGAGCTGTGACACTGCCTGTTAGTTGCTGAACCTCTGTTCAACATGGAGGTATGTGCCAGAGCTCCGAACGCAAGATGGCGTCTGTTCTGTTTGATATATTTACTATTTTGCAATAGGCAAACTTAACCTCTAACAGTTCTCAGTCTATAAAGCTCTAAAACTTAACTTTTAGTAGGTACATCACTTAACCTGTATAACACACTTTTTCACTTTTTAAAAACCTGATTTCTAACCTCTTAATTTGTCTCATAAATTTATCCCTTTCTAATTGTTAAAGAATAACTCCTTTTCTATTATAAAATCTGGTATAACACCACCTATTATATCAGCAGGGAAACCCTATATATACAGTGATTTGCGAACTACAAAAAGGAATCCACAGACATCTTACTTGGGCAATCATCCCTAATCTGATGGGCATGAAGCATATAAGGTTTCCTTGTGAAACCCTCTGCAGCAGGTAACACAGTGAAAAGAGGTAGAAAATTACAAATTAAAATGTCATGCCTGACCTCCCCAACATGTTTCACCAGCTAACTGGCTTCATTAGGGGATAGAGGTCCTTGTGTGTTATAGAGGTTAAGTGTTGTACATAACAAAAGTTAAGTTTTAGTGCTTTATAGACTGAGAACTGATAGAGTTTAAGTTTGCCTATGGCAAAATAGTAAATATAGTTGTTAAAAGTCACTCTTTGTTCTCTTACTAGAGTCCCATCTTTTTGAGACTACTTGACATGTTCTGTGTGCTGACACCTCCACTTCTGCCAAGTTTTAGCTGCATCTTCCGGGTAAAGTGTGGAGTCCTTCTGCATTAGGACCATGACGACAATATGACATGTTGGTCTGGATTAAGCCACAGGGAATTGAGTCTGACATTTGTGTTGGAGGAAGAAACTATGAGGCCTTTTAGATTTTAACATGAAAACAAAAAGCTTTCTAATCAAACAGTGTATCAGATATAGGTCATGCATATTCACCAAAATACTACTTTTTACCCCAAAAAATATATGTGCCAGAACAAATTAATAATGAAATATATGAGTAAATATCATAAAATAATTTTTTTGATCAATAATTAAAAAGCGAACATAACATACTAGGCAGCATTAGAATAAAAAGAGTGGGTAATAGTAGTGAAACAATTCATAGGTATATTAACCATAAAAATACAGTTCATGGATAATATATTTATGAATTGTTTAACCCTATTGCCCACTGTTTCTATTCCAGGGGCGGCTGGTATATCATGTTCTCTTTTTAATTATTGACAAAATGTCTTTTGTGATATATACTTACATATTGCTACATTTATTTGGTCATGCACATATTTTTTATGGTAAATAGTGGATTTTAACTTATTCTTTGTTCTCACAGGAAAAAGATCATTGCTGGATTTGTCCAGCAGTAGCTTATCATCTTCTCATCTTTGGAAAAATTTGTTATTGGTAAAAAAGTTGTCAAATGAAAAAGTTTCAGCCAACAGTGTTCCTAAAGGGGTGTTCCCATCTCAAAAATGTTTGGCATATCAATAAGACATGTTCCTATCTTGAGAACCAGCCCCTGGTCATCTCTGAGCAGAATGGAGAGTAGGTCACGCTTGTTCCTCTCCATTCTGTTCTATGGGAGTTCCAAGTGCAGGTGAATGGTCTTATCAATATGCTATAAATGTCTTTTATGGGAACATCCCTTTAAGTGTATGGTTGTGAAAATCATTCTTTGTACTTTTAACTTTTGAACATGTAAAAGTGCAGTTAATTTTACAGTAAACAGTTTAGTTGATATATCTTGAAATACCTTTGCTTGACAGTAACTTGGAATGCTTAAAAACATGAAATTGGCTTTGAAAATACATGTATGAATCTGGCACGATGCCTGATCAATTTAAAAGATTGCTCATACTTCCAGTAACATATCCTCCCTCCTTCAGAATGTGGAAATTGTCTAGCAATTTGTTTTCAAGCTACATTTAAAATATGTGCTGTAATTTATCCGATTAGTGATAAAATCTAATGGTACCAACACATGTTTTGGCAGATAGCATCTAAGCTTACATGCCTGGATATTCCCATGTGTTAGCTTACCTTATGTAGCCTAGTGATTGCTTGTAGAATGTGGTCCGGTTTACCCAGCTAAAAAAAAGTATTTTAATTAAGATGATCATGTATAATTACTGTTAGAAGACTCCTAACTTACATTACCAAATGTCTAGAAGAAATTCCACATTAAAAGAAATATGAAGATTTAAAACTAATGTATTTTTAATGAAAGGGTAAAGATATGACATCATTAGTACTACAACTTGACATGAGGATGGCAATTGGAATTCATTGTGGGCCCATTGTTTTGTATCAACCGAGTATGGTCATACACGAGATAGATACTAGCTGAATATTCATTCAACCAACAACCATCACTACTCACTCTGTCATAGACCTGCACATTCATATCGGCAGAGCGCGCATGTCTATTTAAGGGGGAGGTGAGCACTGCTGGAAACCTCTGGCAGCTTTTCTCTCCCTGGACATCAAATAATAAGATGTATTGAAACTCAACATGCTCAAATCAAGAGTACAGACAGACTTACCCAACAAATATTAGATCACAAGCCAATCCTGCCAAAATCAGTTGCTTCAGCTGACTTTGATCTAGCCTATATATGCCAGTTTGAATGATGGCTGGTGGCTCGCCCTTCAAGAATTTTGCACTCTTCTTTTACGTTCCAACACAAGTTTTGCACAAAATAGGACATACTGATCCTGAAGTTGGCACATATTATACCAAAGCATCAGCCTTAGGCTCTGTCTCCACTGTACAGCTTTTCAGTCATTTTTCAACATTTTTTTGTTTTCTAAAACCGCTGAAAAAACGACTGAAAAAAGGTCCCATAGACTTTAACAGTGAAAACATTTTGTAGTCTCCACAGAATGTTTTTTTTACTGCTCGTTTCTGCTGCTGCTTGTTTTTTGTAATGTTGCAAAAAACGCCAGAGCACTGCAAAAAATTTACTTTTGAAGTGTATGTAAAGCGGCGGACGTTTTTTGGCGCGGTTTTTGAACGGTTCTGCTGAAAAACCTGCCCAGATGTTTTAACAAGGTAGATGAATTTTGCATACATTAAAAATTGCCCCCAAACAGTCCAAAAAAAGCGTTGAAAAACTGAAAAACACCCACAAAACTCATCAGAATCCTAGCTGCTTTGGACAAAAAACTGATGTTTAAAGCAGTTTTTAGGTTTTGGTTTTCGACGAGTTTTATATTGAATGCTGTGTAGACCAGCCTTATCTTCTGTTGATTTCAAAAACTGAGGATGAAACAGAAAATGTACATTTGTTAACTGCTATTAATATCAGCATGAGTGACAACATACATACTCTTATTGTGGGAATAACCAGGCTGTCAGTGTCCTTATGCCACCTGTGTGTTTGGAGTGCCTTGTACAACTTTATAATGATGCCATGTAACACCATCCTCCTATTTGAAATGTTTATGTTTTTTCAGTTTCAGTCTTTTGCATATAAATATGTACCTAACAGAAAGATTTTACAACCCTCTGAAATTTTTTGCCATCTTATTTTTAACAAATAACCAAAGTCACACTAGCCAACCAAAGTAACAGAGCATCATTTTGGTTGGCCTATGCTCTGACAATAATATACTCATAATAAAAAGGCACTAAAGGTAAAGCAGACGTCAAACTCATTTGGAGGTGACTTACCACTAACCCCAATTTCCAGATATGCAACTAAACCCTATGAAAGTTACTAAACATTGCCATGGTATTTATAGAGTGGAATTACAAAAAGTGCTTAAATTGAATATACCCCTGTTCTGTAAAGATAGAGGGTGGGCTTTTAGAATTTCCTTTGGTGAGCCCAAAGGATTTCAGTCGGACACTGAAAATATTGCCAGGTTTCTTCCTGCACTCTTAAATTTGTTTCCTCTACATTTGTCTTAAAAGCTTTATTTCTAAAAGAGCTGGCAAACCATTTAATGAGTATATGATGGCATAGTTTGAACACAAGCCCTTCCTAGAATAAGTTTTACCACCTTCACTGTTTACAATCTGTGCTTAATTGGAGCCATTGAGATTCTCATATTTATTTACCAGCAAAGAGTTAAAAAAAGATGCTTCAACATTGCATAATAATTGTTGGTGATCAAAGATATTTTTGAGAGAGTCACAGTTTCTTCCATATACAGAATGGAGTTGTTCTAAGCAGAGCTTTTAGCTCAAGAAACAAAGTCCCTTGTGTCTTCAAGGAGCCAGATTAGCAGTAGCAGAAACAGCAAGAAGGATCAAAGGTTTTCTCTTCTGACAATGATGCTCCTACATCTGTTTGTTTTTGTGGAGCATGTTATTTTAATAGCTTTTTTGGCAACATCAAAGCCCCATGCAACTGGCCCTTCTCCTTGGCCCTTTCACTCTTGATCTGGAGTTTATTGTTCTCTAGCGGACTATTGCTGCATAATTACCTTCAAAATAATAATATACATCCACTCAGTCGCTGGTCAAGGCACATTTGAAAGGAGGACAGGTAATGCTGGAAGGCAGTATTACACAATGATATGTCATTAGATCTTTAAAGAGTGGCCTTTTTGTATTTACCTTAAGGTGTGAATGGCAGTCTTAATGAGTTCATTTAGGCTGTTAACATACATGAAATACAAGGTCTTCTAGCTTATTGTTGTAACCCACTGATTGTTGTAACCCACTGACTGTGATGAACTTTAATAGAAGTACATGCGTAATACCCACACTATCTAATAAAAAACACATACTTCCCGTCAGAGATGACAGTACAGTAGTGATGTATGTAATGTACACGTGATAGACGGTATAATTGCTACATTCTAGATGTTCTTCTGTGTAAGTAACCCTAATTGCTGCCAGGAATGACAGGCAGCAACTTAAATATACAGATTGCAGAAAGATTTAGAAGTGCAATGGCAGAAATATACACATAAAGGTGACATAAAAAAAGTACATACATGCAATACAAGTTTATTTTAACATTGATTTTCAGTGTCTAATTTGGGAAATCCCTATCTTGAAGGGTGGAACGTGAAAAAAATGCAATTATTTCATTATTGCGGGGGTTTTGGTTTTATGGAGATCATTGTTTGGCCTAAATTACATAATATCTGTATTCTGCAGGTCAGTACGATTCCAAATATACCAAAATTCTATAGTTTTTATTTGGTTTTACTACTTAAAAAAACAATCAATTTGGCTTCACATTTCCTCTTTCTGAGACAATGCGTTTTTTATTTTTCCTTCTGTAGCGTTGTCTTTTTGCGGTCACGGTCTAGCTTTTACTGATACCAATTTGGAGGGCATGTGACTTTTTGATCCTGTTTATTCCATTTTTCTGGGACATTGGATGACCAACGAGCCCCAATGCTAGCTTTTTTATGGCGTTCACTGTGCAGGATAAATAATATTATATTTAAATAGACCGGATTTGTATAGAAGTGGCAAGAACATTTATGTGTGTTTTTTATTACAGAATGGAAGTGTTTTTGACTGTTAATATTTAATAATTTAAAAAAAATGAAACTAATTTTAATTTTTTTTTAGTTCAAAATTTAGTCCTCCTAAGGAAATTGAACATGTTCTTACCTATTTGCTTGTTCTATATACTGCACAATATCTAAATAGTTAAATAGCTGCCTTTGTTCCAGCTTTAAATAACACCAGGGAGCCACTGTGTATGAAGTGGGCTCAGGACATTAGCCCGCTCCATAGCCCCTTAGTGCCTCTATGATCAGTATATTCATTATGGAGCATTGAGAGGTTAAAAAAAAGTGAAGACAAGGAGGACCGTTTTCTTTGTTTTATTTTGTCATCTAATTACAGTTAATGACATCTGGTGTTTAACATCTTTTGGGCTTCTTTACAATCTCTTATGCCAATTTGGCATTACAGTTAAGAGATATGGAGTTGTATAAGAACAGCTATTCCATTAACCAATAAAATTGACTTAACCTCAATGGGAATTCTCATAGAAGTGGACAGAGAGAGCCGAGAATGTTTGTGCAAATCCCTAGATTCTCTGCGACCATGTTAAGTATGAAGTTAAGGGAAAGGAGCACCTTTGTGGATATGCCAAAAATGTCCGAAACTATAATACATCTCTAATAAGTAACCAATCCAATTTGTAGCATGTATGAGGTTCTAAGGTGGTGGTCCTTGTTATATGGGTTTTGATGACTATGAACCAATTAGGTTGGAATTACAGGTGTAGGTGTGTTTGTGTTTACTAAATTATAGTAATGTATTGCATTGTACCACCTTTGTATGTTAGTTCATCTTTACTTAATGTGGTATGGTTTTCCCACTCATGATATTACTTATATTTTATATATATAATATCAGTCCAACTGGAAAACTAGTATTTTTATGTATTAGTTTTGTAGACATTTGTTAATTGTAGAAAACACTGGTGTTTATTTTAAGAATAATATTTTTATGTGCTTTAGGTCCTAATGACCAGACATTTTGTAGAGTATTAATAAATATATTGATGATTGTATTTGAATATATTTGTACAATAATGTTTGTTGGTGTTGTGTTTGTTTTTGGTACAATAGATACTTGTAAATAGTTAATGATGGTAGTATATACTGTGATAATTACTATAGAAGGCTATGTTCACACGGCTGATTTTGATGCTGTTTTCGAAGTGGTTCTCGGAGCGTTTCCGCCCCAAAACAGCATCAAAACCTTGCCTGAAACATGCTTCTTCAGAAGAGGTTTTAGATGTGTTTCTCAGCGAGGTTTTGGATGAGGTTTTAGACAAGGTTTTCACCCATTCAAATTAATAGCCAGGTCAAAAAACATGCAAAAATACCCCAAAAATGCTCCAAAAAATGCACCGAGAAATGCGCCTAAAAACGCACCTAAAACACGCTTCAAGAATCAACATGACACATCTTTTTCAGTGACCAAAACAGCTTCCAAAGAAGCGCATAAAAACCTTGTCATGTGTGAACTACAACGCTGTTTTACATAGAAATCAATTAAATGAACCAGGGGCGTTTTGGATGCTGTTTTGGGAGCGAAAACGCTCCGAAAATCACTGCGAAAACAGCGTCAAAATCAGCTGTTTGAACATATCCTAACATAGTATTTACTTTTGGTTCAGTAAATAATGATCTTGAAATTCAGTTACTAATACCAACGTATTCAATATCAGAATAGAGACGGTTACCAAAAGCATGTAAACAAGAGAAGATAGGATTTTTTTAGGTACACAATTTAATGTTTTATTCAGCTCTACAATCCCTTTATACTGGTGGTCTATCCTTATAATAGGCAATTGGTATCACATCAGTGGAAGTCCAGCTTTCAGCACCCCTCACTGACCAACTGATTAAAAGAAGCATGACACACCAACAAGCACCACTTCGTCTTGATTCTTTACCAGGAACAGCATCATATGTTTTGCAGTGGCTGTGCCAGGTCATATATCTCCCAACAGCTTAGTCCCATTGAAGTTAATGGTACTGAGCTGTGATGCCAGGTGTATGTAAGATGCGGAGGAGGTACTCTCCTTCAAGGTTATCTTAAATGATTTTGTAGTAGTAAGAAATAACTTTTTTATTTGCACAATGGTATGTAAGGTTTAATGGTTATGGTATAAACTCAGAATTGTTCTTCTACATTGTTATACAGGAGGAGGGTCACTCTGCTTGAACTTGTTTCACTACATACACACTTAATCTTCCTATCTATCCTGGCTTCCTCAGTCCACTCACTCCACTGGACTTGGGTGCACAGGCCTCTCAGTCCACCTTAAGGCAGGTGGACTCTCACTCTTTACTGGACACTCCAATACAGAGCTGGCACAACCACGGCCCACACCATCAGTGACTCACCATAGTGTCCCAGTCTCACTCCATGGGGGGATGCTTCTTGTACTTGGGCCTACACTTGACGTTCCTCCATAGCAACATGTACTGTGACATACTGAAGCAGAGCATGATCCCCTCCCTTCGGAAACTGGGAAGAAGAGCAGTATACCAGCATGATAATGACCCCAAACAGACCTCCAAGATGACCACTGCCTTGCTAAAGAAAATGAAGGTAATGGTGCTATACTGGCTAAGCATGTCTCCAGACCTAAACCCTATTGAGCATCTGTGGAGCATCTTCAAATGGAAGGTAGAGGAGCATAAGGTCTCTAACATCCACCAGCTCTGTGATGCATCATGGAAGAGTGAAAGTGGATTCCAGTGGCTGCAACCTGTTAAGCTTTAGTGAACTCCATGCCCAAGAGAGTAAAGACAGTGCTTGAAAATAATGGCGCCCACACATTATTGACCCAATTGGTCCATTTTCAATTATGTTTGTAATCATTTTTGGTGCCAGCGGTTTAGAAATTGATGGCTGTGTGTTGATTTATTTCGAGGACACACAAAAGTTTAAAAGTAATACAAGCTGTACACTGACTACTTTACATTGTATCAAAGTGTCATATCATCAGTGTTGTCCCATGGAAAATATAATATGGTATTATATATTTTCATGGGAACTTGTTTTTGCAAGATCTTTAACATAAAAAGCAATCCTTGTAGCGAGACAACCCCTTTAAGGTTAGATCCACACAGCATCGGACAAAAACAGTCTGAAAGTCAACCATTTTTTTTTTCGATGCACGACCACGGTTTTCGACACTGTATTTGCAAAAACTGTGGCAGATTCTCGTTTTTTTGCCGTCGGACCATACAATTGATTGTACTAGGAACCGACTGCAAAACGCAAAACGCCAGCGTACTTAGCAACAAGTTCCTAAATATGCCAGCGCCAGAAAACGAGCAGAAAAAAAAACGATCTGGTATTTTCACTTTTCTATGGGCATGCAAAATGTCGTATTTTCAGCGGTTTTAGAATCCTAAAAACACCAAAAATATGATCGTTTTTGTGTGCTGTGTAGACCTAGCCTAATAATCATTATCCACCTCACAAGCAGCTACCACTAAAAACATAGAGATGTATCTGGATGGAGCACAGCAGCCTCTTCAATCAGGTTATTATGAGAGTGGCAATTATCAGACCCCACTGTTCTGATGTCCAAGGCCTAGCCCAAGGGTAGCTCATCAGTTTTACAGCCCCAGATAAGCGTGTTACATTTGGTGGTTAGTGGTATGTTCACATCCTTGAGCTCCAGCGATGTGTCCTTCTGTGTCCTGTCTCTAGTACGAAGCTGAATGTGATGAGATCATCCCATTCAGTATAGCAGAAGTCTAAAAAGTACAGTATACCTTTATCATTCATGCAGCTGCACAGAATTGGTTGCAGATGTATTCCTTCTCAACATAAACATGTCATTTCGGATGCATGGAAATTTGAAATCGCATCATAGAATGTAAATAATTTAGTGACATTGTGGCTGCAGATCTTAACATAAAATCACATATAAATATCAGGTCAGCC
This sequence comes from Phyllomedusa bahiana, assembly GCA_025379985.1. Lineage (NCBI taxonomy): Eukaryota > Metazoa > Chordata > Amphibia > Anura > Hylidae > Phyllomedusa > Phyllomedusa bahiana. The sequence goes on from JAODAL010012981.1 coordinate 79,984, forward strand.
GACACAAGTTTGTGAAGCAGCAGCAACTATTTGATCTACTAGTCCTTCAATACCAGTTTGTTTTTTGCTTTCTGAAATGATGGCATTCTGCATGGCTTGGAGCCACAGTATTTGGGTCTGATTTTTAGGGGCCTTTAAAAGTCAGATTTTTGCCATACAAGGTTACATTACAGTAAGGCTAAAACATTTAGGGCCTCATGTATGAAAACTGTCTGGGTGTAAGACTGTCTTTGTTGTCCGCAGCAACCAATCAGAGCTCTTCTTTCATTTCATAGAGTGCTCTGAAAAATGAAAGGGGCTCTCAGATTGGTTGCTATGGGAAACAAAGAATGTGTTACACCCAGACAGTTTTCTTATATGTCCTCCATATAGCATAGTTGCCAACTTTTGAAAGTGGAAAAGCAGGAGATTGAATAGGGCGGCGCGTGTAGATTGCAAGGACATGCCCATCTTGTTGTTGTGCCACCCCCCTTTAAAAAGCCACACCCACTCCGCCTAACTGCATAACTGCTTTGGAAGAAAGCCAGGTAAATGCCCTTATAGCCAGGTAGTAGCCCCCCATAACCAGGTAGTGCCCCTTACAGGCAGGTAGATGCCCCCTTGTAGCCAAGTAGATGCCCCCTTGTAGCCAGGTAGAGCCCCATCTGTAGCCAGGTAGATGCCCCCTTTGTTAGCCAGGTAGATGCCTCCCTTTGTTAGCCAGGTAGATGTCCCCATTTGTTAGCCAGGTAGTGCCCCCTTTGTCGCCAAGTAGTGCCCCCTTTGTTGCCAGGTAGTTGCCCCCTTTTTTAGCCAGGTAGAGCCCCCCTATAGCTCATAAAAATAAAATGATAAAAGCCACTTACCTCACCAGGCTCCCTGCAGCTCCGAACATCTCCCGGCCGATCTCCTCAGCATCGCAGGAGGAGTGAGTGCAGCCGCGCGTCACACCCCCTGCGATGTTGATCTGTATGTACAGCGCACACCGGCGCTGTACATACAGGGGGAGAAGGGAGGACGGGAACGGTTCCTCCTGCTTCCTCCCTGCACAGTGAGAGTCTCCGGACGGGTGAGCGGCTGCTGCGGCCGCTTCACCCGCCTGTAGGAGTGGCCCAGTGGCGTCAGAGTAGCGCACTAGCGCTACTCTGGCGCCGCAGTCATTTAAAGAACCCCCGCTGCCTGCTGGCGGTGGGAGGTTCGCCAACTCTGCCGGGGTGGCGGGAGGGACCCCCATTAGCGGGACCCCCCCGCCAAAAGCGGGAGAGTTGGCAAATATGCCTTATAGTCACGTGCTTTTCTGATCTCTTAAAGGAGACATGTCAGCTGTACCTGGATCAGATTTACAGGGTGTTTTATTCTGAAAATCTAAGGGTAAAACAAACATTGCTGAGACCAGGAAACCTGCAGCAATTTCATCCAGCCCGTCAGTCAGAGAACATGAGCAAGCTTTTATGCTGCCCTCTCTTATAGCAGGATGTGATAGTGGGAGAGAAGCTGGGATATGTACGTTTATATGATTTCCAGCAGGATTTCTAACTAAAAAGCAAAGAAAATACTGACTGGACTTCTTAAGAGAAAACAGGAGTACTGTTTATGTACATGCAGTGATTGGCAACTTTTACTGTATCAGAGTGTATACAGAGCTGTCAATCACTGTATATGGATAGGTTAGCAGTACTTTCAGTTTCACTTTGACAGATTTTCTTCACTTTTTACTCAGAGTTCAGCTTCTCTCCTCTGTCATATATCCCTATACAGTACATAGCTCAGCTACTCTCCTCTATCATATAACCCTATATATCACAGAGCTCAGCTTCTCTCCTCGATCTTATAACCCTATATGTCACAGAGCTCAGCTTTTCTCCTCTATCATATAATCCTATATATCACAGAGCTCAGCTTCTCTCCCTCTATCATATAACCCTATATATCACAGAGCTCAGCTTCTCTCCTCTATCATATAATCCTATATATCACAGAGCTCAGCTCCTCTCCTCTATCATATAACCCTATATATCACATAGCTCAGCTTCTCTCCTCTATCATATAACCCTATATATCACAGAGCTCAGCTCCTCTCCTCTATCATATAACCCTATATATCACATAGCTCAGCTTCTCTCCTCTATCATATAACCCTATATATCACAGAGCTCAGTTTATCTCCCTCTATCATATAACCCTATATATCACAGAGCTCAGCTTCTCTCCTCTATCATATAACCCTATATATCACAGAGCTCAGCTTCTCTCCTCTATCATATAACCCTATATATCACAGAGCTCAGCTTCTCTCCTCTATCATATAACCCTATATATCACAGAGCTCAGCTTCTCTCCTCTATCATATAACCCGATATATCACAGAGCTCAGCTCCTCTCCTCTATCATATAACCATATATATCACAGAGCTCAGCTCCTCTCCTCTATCATATAATCATATATATCACAGAGCTCAGCTTCTCTCCTCTATCATATAACCCGATATATCACAGAGCTCAGCTTCTCTCCTCTATCATATAACCCGATATATCACAGTTTTCACCTTCTCTCCTCTATCATATAACCCTATATATCACAGAGCTCAGCTTCTCTCCTCTATCATATAACCCTATATATCACAGAGCTCAGCTCCTCTCCTCTATCATATAAGCATATATATCGCAGAGCTCAGCTTCTCTCCTCTATCATATAATCCTATATATCACAGAGCTCAGCTTCTCTCCTCTATCATATAACCCTATATATCACAGAGCTCAGCTTCTCTCCTCTATCATATAACCCTATATATCACAGAGCTCAGCTTCTCTCCTCTATCATATAACCCTATATGGAAAAATTGGTACTGGAAAATATAAAAACAACAAACGCCAAGGCGCACTCCTAGTGCAGACAACGTAAAAGCTTTTTAGGGTGAGTATATAAGTGAGACTCTCACCTTACAGTAGTTGTATTCAGGCATATAGTAAGCAGCTGGTCCCGACTCCTCAAATCTTGGACGCGGTACCTCGAGTCCTCGATGTCAGAATATGCAATTCAATTTTACTTTTGTATGGCAAAAGAAAATTTAAGGAGATAGCAAGGGTCTAGCGCTTTCGATAATAGTAGTAATGGCAGTGCCGAATAAAATAAGGGATATAATCCCAAATAGGGTTTATCTCTTTATTAAATAAATAAAATATAACCACTGATTAAACTATAAAATAAGTCAGACCTTTTGGATAAGTCTGTAAAAAGAGGAGACAGATGCAATGCGTTTCGCCGATTCACATGCTCGGCTTCATCAGGCAGTATGTGGCTGCTGCATGGAAGTTTGAACAAAAACAGGAAGTTGCAAATAAAGTTTCAACAAAAACAGGAAGTTGCAAATAAAGTTTAAACAAAAACAGGAAGTTTCTAATAAAGTTTCAACAAAAACAGGAAGTTGCAAATAAAGTTTCAACAAAAGCAGGAAGTTGCAAATAAAGTTTCAACAAAAACAGGAAGTTCCAAATAAAGTTTCAACAAAGACAGGAAGTTGCAAATAAAGTTTGAACAAAAACAGGAAGTTGCTAATAAAGTTTGAACAAAAACAGGAAGTTGCTAATAAAGTTTGAACAAGGACAGGAACCTGCAAATGAAATTTCAACCAAAACAGGAAAAAGCACATTAATAAAGTTTCGACCAGACAGAAGGAACATGGGATTAAATAGGTACCAAATATATAAAGTAAAACAATAAATAGATTAACAAACTAAATGTCTATATACAGAGAAAGATATAGCAGGATTGCTTAAATTTTCAAATATATACATTTTTGTATAAAACGTAACTGATTAGTCCTGAAAGGATTATATTAAGCTGTTCTCTGACAACCACTAATCAAAATGTGTTCTCTATGAAAGTAAGTGTCCAAATGAGGCTTGTAGTGCTGCCAATATAGATACTAATTACTACATTAGAATACAACATATCTGCTGATGAATGCTTATTCGAAAAATAGATGAAAATTGAAGTGGAAACTCAGGAATACCTAATCCAACTTCTCCAGTCACAATAATCCCCTCCATAACAGAATCAAAACAGGTATCACAACCAATCAAATTCAACCCCATCCTTAACAAACAAACTCAAGAAATCAATGAAAAAATTAAAAATAAAGAAACTTTTACTGACATAACACTAAGTTCCGATATCTCAACACCTATCACTACAGACGATTTCACAGTTCATGATCCCTTAGAAGAATCTCTTTATTTGTCACCTCCAGCAATAACCACCCCTCACTTTTTCACTTCCCAATCTTCTACACAAATTTCAGGAATTTCAGGTCTTACGTTTGTCAACATTTCCAAAAACATTGAACCTACTCCTTTTTTAGAAAAAGGTTCGGTACAAATTACACCCACATCACTAAGCCCACCACAGAACATCATAATAGTTTCCCCAAAGAATCCCCTTACAATTATTTCTCCACCAAGAATCAGCACACAGATAAACACTTTGGAAAAATTAGTTCCACAGTTAATTCAAACAGACAGTAAAAGAAAAATTCTAGAAGGGGCCAAAGGGGCCAGCAATCCCAAAAAGCCTACCAGCAAAAAAGAAAACAAACCTTTAGGAGATTAAATTCAAAAAAGCACAAAAATAAATTGCCAATAGCCAACAGAGAAGGATCCCAAACAAATATTAGTACGGTCAAAATTTTCAATCTTTCTAAATATATACTAGGCACAAACGAAATTTCTTTGTTACAAAAGGGCTTGAATTTTTGCCCTAGTAGTAAATTGAACCAATTTGCCCTATATAAAGATTTACAAAAGTTTGTCAGAAAACTGACATTAAAAAGACATTTTGCGCTCAAAAATAAAAATATTAATAAAAGTAAAAGCAAAAAGATGACAAACAGTACTGAATCAGATGATTCTTTCATAGAAGCAAGTGACTCCCATAATACTACAGCCTTTTTCAAACGAAAATCCAACTTTTATCCAATTTGGTCCCAGGGACATTTTCTTGCCACCTTCCAAGACCTGGTGGCATCTGATTTACGCGATTTTAAATTAAATTCGCTAAAACACACCAAACTAACGAAAGAAGAAAAAGATGCTATTAAATCATTAAAAGAAAATAACCAAATAGTAATTCGGAATGCAGATAAAGTATTGTTATCCAAGATTTTACAGACTACAACAAAGAGGCTGAAAGAATCCTAAATGATCCTTTTTATTATAAAATTGTTAATGAGTCAGTACATTTAGAGCTAACAGTAAAATATTCGTCTTTTCTCAAAAAGGCATTAGATGATAAAATTTGCTCTCACAGTTGAATCCCCCATTATACCTTTTTTATCATCTACCAAAAATGCACAAAGATTTAATGTGCCCACCAGGTAGACCAATTATTTCAGGCCTAAATTCTATTTTATCAGGGCTTTCACACTTTCTCGATATTAAATTACAATCATTTGTAATGAATCTAGAAAGCTATCTCAAAGACTCTGATGCAATAATCAGAGAACTAGTCGGAACTACATGGAATGATACATACTTTTTTATCACAATGGACGTTCAGTCCTTATATTCAAATATTCAACACTAAGTGGGAATTCAAGCCATGAAATAATTTTTATACTTGGACCAGAACATTTCTCAAAAAGAAAAATTATTCATATTAGACGGTCTCAGATTGATTTTGGAAAATAATTTTTTTTTCCTATGGGGGGCCCATTACCATCAACAGGTTGGCACTGCGATGGGGACCAGAGTAGCCCCATCCTTTGCCAACCTGTTTATGGGCTCCCTCGAAAAGGAAATAATTTATTCAAGTCATTATAGGTCTGATTTTTATTATTAGGCACAACTGTTCATTAAGGTAAAAATTATTTATTAAGAAATCCAACTCTGCTACATCTGTATGTACATAAGTTGGCAACGAAGCAGTTGAATTGTAAAGCAGTACTACAATAATATTTAAAACATACGTATTTAACAGTGCACAAACACAATGATTAACATGCACTGATCAGCCTTAAAGGAATTTTACCACAAAGTAAAAATGCATGAGCCTTGCATTAGAATGAGAAGGGCAGAGCTTACAGCCATCTTCTCAGCTCAGTTCTATGGAAACTCCTGAATATAGCCGAGCACGCTTATTTGGCTATATTCGGAACCCCCATAGAAGTGTACGGGGAGGCCGACCGCAAGCAACGCCCTCCTCATTCTCATGCACGGTTGGTTCATTGCTAGTTGCAAGCGACCAGTGCAAGGCATATTACTTGTTAAAGCTCTTTTAACTTTAAAACCCAATGTGCCTAATATTGTGTAGGTGCCCATTTTGCCACCAAAACAGTTCAGATAAGTCAAGACAGACTCCAAAAAACTCTTTGAAGGTGTCTTGAGGGTCTTGAGGTATATGGCACCAAGACATTAGTGACAGATTCTTCTATTGATTAGATTTGTTTATCCATCTTATCCCACAGATGCTAGACTGGATTGGGATCTGAGGAATTTAGAGGTCAAGTCAAAATCTTAAACTCTTTGTCACATTCCTGAAACCATTTTTAAACACATTTAGTGACAAATGTCCAAGTAACATCCACATGAATGCCAAGACCTATGTTTCCGAGCAGAACATTGCCTAGAGCATCACACTGTCTCTGCTGATTTGCCTCTTCTCCACCCCGCAGGATATAAAAAACGCTGGGTTTCATCAGGTTCTCAAACTACACCGTCAAGCAAAAGAGTAACAATGTTTTGAACTTTTGGCTCCATAACTCACCATCCACTACAGCTCTGAAAGTGAGACTACCATCATTTTATTGACCATCATCTTGGCTATTTCATAGATTAATTTGATTTGCAACTATTTAGCATATGCTAAGTTATATAGATTCTTGTCATTTAACCACACTGTTATGGTTTTACTCCTGGTGTTGGAACAATCTTTTTCTTGTATGCTACAAATAACAACCTGTTCTCACATTCTCTAATAGCTCAATGTGTTATTAGGTTGATTTCCAAGCAAAAGGTCACTGGTTCGAATGAAGGAGTAGCCATGAAAAAAATTTCCCAAGAAAAGAGAAACAATATTATCCCACTCACCAATAGCGGTCTCTTAGCCAAGAGAATTGCCAAACTACATCATGTGAGACTCTGACAGCTGGAAGAATATGAAATGAAGTCCGTCCACCTATTCCAAAGCTAAGAGGTGGACGTCCAAGAAAAATATCAGAGTCAACAAGTCGGGTCATCACAAGGTCTATCAGTTCTGACACGACAAACACAGCAGTTGAGGTGTCTCGTAGACTTCGTAGTGAGATCACAGATGTCCATTCAAGCACCATGCAATGCACATTATACAACTCTGAAGTGGTGGCTCAAAAAAGGTGAAGAAGCTTTGACTTCTAAATAATATATATGTGTTGACTCAAATTTGCAAAAAAGTATGTAAAGTGGGCAATAGAAGATTGGAAATGGGTGATTTAGAGCAATGAGGCTAAAGTCACTAGACTGGGCCTTGATGTGTGCAAATAGGTCTGCAAAAATCAAAGGAAAAGGGCTAATAGATCAAGAAATTGAAGGAACTTTGGAGGAAGTCTGATGAAATGGGGTTGTTTCACAGCCAAAGGCAATGGATATTTTAGCAGGATTAATGCTGATCTATCTGTAAGTATCCTAAAAGATAAGTTACTTCACACACTCAAGAACTATTGGTATAAAAAAGACGACAGTGTTCCAGCAGGACAACGCCCTGAAGCATACCTCGAGATTGAAGAAGAAATAGTTGAATGATAATGAAGTAGAGTTTCTGGATTGGCCTCCACAATCCCCATACCTCAATCCATTCAAACACTTTTTCGTAGAGTTGAAGGAAAAGCTGTATTTCTACCCAAGTATGCATCAATATTGGTAACATGTAGAAGATTTTGGTCGAGACATGTTTGAATCGGATCGAGAGCCCAGAAAGATTCAGGCAGTACTGAAAGCCAAAGGTGGATTTACAAAATAATAACAAAATAATAAAAAATAAAATTTAGATTTTTAAGAGCAAAATAGTAACAATGCAGTTACATGACAAAAATCTGCCCAACTAAGCAAATGCTAAAAAGTTGCAAGTCAAATTTATGTATGAGATAGTCAAGATGATTGTCTACAAAATGATTGTAGTCTCATGTTCAAAGCTGTAGTGGATGGTGAGATATGCAGCTTGAAAATCAAAAGTTCAAAATATTGTTACCCTTTTACTTGTCAGTGTACATGGCTGTTGTGGGAACCTGTCTGAGGGTATACAGCCCCATACAGAGCAAGCTGCACTGTGTTGTGGCAACTTTCTGTAACAACCAGCATTACATTTATTAGCAGTTTATGTTAAAGTAGCTTCTTAGTGTGATCAGTTCAGATGGGCTAGTCTTTTGCTGCCCAGGCACAACAATGTCCATTGGATACCCGTGATCCTGATACCAATTCACCAGTTGTCACTTCTTGGACCATGTTTGGTATAATGGGAATAATCCTCAACAACATCTAGCCATCACAATATGGCTCTTGTCAAAATCACCCAGATCCTATTTTAAACTACTGTACTCAAACAGCCAACCTGTTAAAAAAATGGATTGCAATTTTCATTTGTAAAAACAAAAAGATTTACATTGTCAATGCCTCTTAGCGCCAGCTGTTCGGAGCTGGATTTTTCAACACATTGAGCCAGACGCAGTTGTTATGCTTTGGCTTGAAGGCTGCAACATGTGATTTGTGTTATAACCTCATTGTGGAATGCTGACATATATACAGTAAGTAGGATTATATCTGCAACCAGAGTGCTTATAGATTTATAAGAGGATAAAAATTCAGACTTGGCTTGCGATGTTACTTCATATAAGAACACTTCTGTCTGACTGCAAATATGTCTTGAATGTTTCTTGTAAGGAGAAGATGTCTACTCTATGGCAATACAGATAAGTGTGTTTCAAATGTTTTTAGGAAGATAAAAGAAGCATAAACCACAGAAAAATGATGTGCAATGTATATGACTTTAAAGTGGAATTCTGGTAAAATTTTCTTGATTAACCCCTTCCCGCCACCGGGTCACGTTTTTGTCTCTGTATTTTTTATTCTCACCTTCCGAGAGTCATAACTTTGCGCTGCAGCACCATTTTCTGTGACCAATAGCGTCCTTGTTTTTCCACTTATGGACCTGAGAGAGGATTCTTTTTTTTTTTTGGTTTCATTTTGGGATACATGTGACTTTTTGTTCAAATTTTTTATTCAGAGTTTTTTGGAAGCGTGAAATGAAAACAAAAAAACATAATTTTGGCCTTTAGAATTTTTTTTGCTTTGCAGTGTTCAGTGCACAGGATAAATTAATATTTTAACAGATCAAACTTTAATGGATTTGGCGATACCAATGATGTGCAACTTTTTTATTTTTACATTTTTAAAAGGGGTTGTTTTAAACTTTTAATATTTATTATTTTTTTATTTTTAAAATTGTACATTTAGTCCAACTAGGGTATTTGATTACTAGAAGGCTTGATTGCTTGTACACCCTTCTGCATTATCAAAATAATGCAGAAGGGGGAAGCAAGGTGGCATTTCTATTTCTTCATTACTGAGGCAGGAAGTAACAGAAACTCTATCAAGGCAGGTATGGAGCCCTTCATTACGCATCCAGCTGCCATGGTTATCACTTGGCAACACACAAATTTATTGCGGAAAGGCTAACCACAGGTAGGAATGGTGCGCAAAACTCTTCCTCATTCATTTTAGATGCCACAGCCACAATTGCTGTTCTGTCTAAAGGGTTAAACAGCAGGGATCTGAGTTCTGATCCCTGCTGTTAGTGGCTGGTGTCAGCTATAATTAACAGCTGACATCTGGCATGTTTGGAGTGGGCTTAGTGAGACTACATCATATGTCAGTAAGGGGTTAATATGGAGTTAATAGGATCATTTAACACTAAGGGCCACATGTATGGACCTGTTTAGTTCTAAAACTCACTTTTTTGCCCATAAGTTACCATGGGCAAAAGAGTGAGTTTTAGACTTAAACAGTTTTCATACATGTGGCCCTAAGAGCAATAAAAGAAACTGCTGCATAATGGGTTGTGATAACGGGTTGTGCATTTTAAATTGTCAAAATGTACCAACCTCTTTAACATTATTTTGTTCTTTGCAGCAATGGGTTGCCTGGGGCCCACCAGTGGAGTTGATTCTTGGGCCCAACCCAACAGCTACTGTACATAAATGCACATACTGCGGTGCCTCTTGCTTTCTGCCCCTCTTTCTTGGCCATGTCCAGGGGTCCATTGGTGGTTGCTCTTGGTGCACGTCTGAGTCTGTAGTTGCACAGTTAAAGTTGCACAGATTTCCCACTTTGCCTGCCCCCTGAATTCACTGTGCATGATAATGCTGAGAACCCTCTTCTTTATTTTAGCAACCTCCCGAATGTAGTAGGTAGCAGAAAAAAATGGAAACACTGCAGTCGAGGACAAGACCCATGGAAAAATTCTGTCTCAATTTACTCTTAATATAAAAATATAATATATACCTTTAGATTTATATGTAGCTTTATTTATTGGTGGCCTAAAGGATTACCTGCTATAACATTCCCAACATCACAAAGTTAACAATTCTATCAATGACCTGTTCTTGCACACTTTAATGCATAGTTGAAAATAAACCTTAAACCATCAACACAACATTACCATAGGCAGAAAAGAGAAGACTATTAAAGGGATGGTCTTACAATCTCCTATAATGATCTGCAGAAAGATTTGTTCAAAAATACTTGTAAATAGAACAGTGCCCTTTGGTGATCTTTCTGGCTATGTCTCCTTGTGAAAAAAACATTCATTAATAATATAGGGAAGTGGAAATACAAAATGGTGCCAACCATCATAGATGCGAACCCACTGATTTTAACCAGTCCATTCTCAGCCAGGTACTTCATCAATACTACTGTAAATATTAGAAAGAAGTCTAGAAAGTATCATTGAGTTACTGAAACAGATTTACCACAGTACAATTTTCTTTTGAGAAATTTCAATAGGTTCTGATGGTCTTAATTGCCCAACATGCTTCACAGCCAAATTATTATGTTGATCATTAGAAACATTTAATTTTGCTGTGTTTTTACCTGAAAGCTTTCAACATTGAGTCGTCCATGCAGCAAGAGGATACGAAATTACTTAAATAATAAAGGCATTAATAACTATAAGGTAATCCGAGTTATGATGCTCTGAGTTAGTCTTCTAGTTACAAATGGGGGCTTTTATGGGGTGGACTTTTTTCTTATTGTTGCCTCATTCCCGACCGGAGAATGTTTTAAAATCAAATTTTTTTTGCCCTCCCGTTTTTGGGTTTCAAACAAATGGACCCAAGTAAACTTTTAAACTTTAATTAAAACCATAAAAATATCAAATCCAACCATTGGCTGTAATTTACGCATATCCGTGTATTCAGTTGACGAAGCTTATAGCGTTTTGTTGCGACCCCCCCGGTCGTTGTGTCCATGGCGGTCCGGACACACTCCGTGTGTGAAATAGGAGACGGGAGAGGCCAGGTAAGATGGGGCACCGCGTGCAAAAGTTTCGGGGGGGAAGCTCCTCCCCCTTCTTAGGCATTTTCAGTTCCACAGCACTGTGGTTACAATGCGTTTTGGAAATACTATGGAGTATGTCAGATTACACGTTAAACACATGTACTAACAGGGGCACAGACCGTAAAACAAATGTGAAAAGGGGAGTTAATCCACTAAATAAAAACAAGAAAGGAAAAAATGTTGGCTGGAGCTTCACTAAAAAATGTACCTGTCCCGACTTACAGTACATGCAAATTCAGCTTCAAAATGCCATCTCTACCATTAAAACCCTGGGGAAACCCCCTTTTACTTTTATTGAAGCTATGGTAAATTTTCTGTACATTTTGTTTAATTAAAATTAAAGGGTTCACTTTGAGAAAAAGGTTGTAAAAATTTTCCTCAAGCACAAATTGTTTTCATCACTTCCAACACCCTTAAGGTTATTAAATTACCGCATTAATGCATTGTCTTTCTGAACGCTGGAGTCTGAAAAGCTTCCATGGCCTAAGGGACTGTCAACATTTTATGATACCATTAGCCATTCAAATCGATACTATGATTTACCAACAACAACTAAAACTGCTATAGATACTGATGTAATTATAGACCCCAAGAACTATGTCATTCTTGATGTCAACTTTATGTCACCACTTTGAATTCTCATTTTACAGTCCAAATAATTTACCCATCAATGATTTAAATTCCCCTTTTGGGGTTTTTGTAATCTTTGGGAAAAATCCATTTTCTGAAAATTTCCTTTTAAACTTAAAAAATTTTATGACTTGCTGACCCAAAACCCATGGGAACTATAATTGGCCTTATTTAGTTCTCTATGCGATCTGAACTACCATTGGGTTTTGCATCATTGGTAAATCCAGCTACTCAAAATTTTTGGACAATTCATTTTGACGTTTAAAAAAAACCATGACTTTGCCATGAATAAATTTTTTTTCATTTTTTGGTATGATCACTGAGAAGCTGTTTGACCTGCTTATATGTTTATATATTCTACAACACTTAGAATAGTTTCCAGAAAATCCATCCTTCCTCATGAGGGAGTCAAAAGTCTCATACCCTCCTTGTTGTCTGTTTGACTATGGTAAAAATGTTATCTGTGGCTTAAGATGCTCAAATACCATCTTAATCTCTAACTGTTTTACATGAATTGGTATCCTGAAAGTGTTTAGCACTACATAAACCGCAAAATGATAAGGAAATGTATTATTTTTATCATCAGCATCATTATTATAATCATCATTAGTAATAGTAGTAGATTTTTATAGGCATTATTACTGTGACTAATGATGCCACAATGTCAGTTTAAACTCTGGGCAAGCACACTAAAGTTTTCCTCCAGAGTGTTCGGTCATCTGTTTTGGTCTCCAGGCTTCTCAATGACCTCATTTCTGTGTTTTTTCGTGCATTTCTTTATAATCGTCAGTACTGCTAAAGAATTATTATAAGTGAAATAAATAAATGATGTTTAAAAGTTTGTGTGGGGGATTTTTTGGTGCATAATCATTGTTATTTTCCATGACATAATCCCTAAAGTAAAGTTATGAATTTAGACATGTTATGGAAATGTTGCATAGATACTCTGTATTATATAAAAACGTTTCTTAAAATTAGGAAGTTGCT